>SMSR01008909.1:7351-20281 GCA_019453355.1 Ceratina japonica | reverse complement strand
TTTAATCTATGTGCTTGAATAATAATTATAATATAATTATAGTTATTAATTGGAAGATGTGATGATGACAAGAAAATACTTATTGATTATTTATGAAGAACTGATGATATTATTCGAGAAACAGCAGTACAGAAAGATTTAATTATTAAGAGACTAGAGAAATACGTAAAAATAAGAGACAACAGAAATATAACTTTCTTAAACCAGGAATCTTTTCTCGGACCAATACAATAATTTTTTTTTTCATCACTGATCGATTCTTGCACCCTCGAAATTATAATTATACATTAGAAGATGTGATAATGTACATACAAGGAAATACCTATTGATTATTTATGAAGAACTGATGATGTTATTTGAGAAACAGCAGTACAGAAGGATTTGATTATCAAGAGACTAGAGAAATACGTAAGAATAAAAGACAACGGAGATACTTTCTTAAATCAGGAATCTTTTTTCGGAGCAACACGATAATTTCTCTTTCATCGCTGATCGATTCGTGCACCCTGGATTCTTTTTGAAGCAAGAGAAGATTTCAGCCACTCTCGAGTCACGTGCACACGACGGAATTGTACAAGCAGCGGAATGATTACGAATTCGCATCCAGCGAGCGTCGCAGCATCGGTTCTTCTTACCCAAGAGGAATATTCAAGGAGTCGCGAGGAATCCCGAACGCGAGAGACACTTCTCTTACATTCTTCATCCTAGCTTATGTTAATTCCGCGCTCGGCGAAAACAATGGAGAGCTAATCCCAGACAAATGACTGACGCGCTTCTGTTGAACCTCGAGGGCGGATTTCGTCCCTCCGCCCCTTATAGACGGATAGAAAATTCGGCTATTTCATGATTTCCGAACACCCTCGCCCTTACTACCCTTCGAGGACATCCCTAATCCGGTCTATCCAGAAACTACAACCCTTTACACGGCGAACACGACACGAAACGATTCGGAGCTTCAATGCTCGATTAAAGAATTTTAATTCACTTCAAAATTCGATCAAAAAAGATCCATTCTGTGTAAAGCGTTTATAATAATAAAATATGAGTTGAGAATCTAAATTATATTTATAATAGGATATACAGTATATTTTATAATAGAAATAAAGTTAACTTGAAAATATAATTTGAAGCGAAAATAATTTTGTGCAAAGACCTTAAAAAATATGAGAAATATACGTGGTGGAAAAAGTTGAAAAATTGGGGCGGAAATAGGGAAAGTAGGTCGGCGAGTAGTTAGCTAATCGTAAGGCGCGAAACAGGGCTAATAACGTTAATTAAAATCCAAGCGAAACCTCAATTAATATCAGCCGCCGGTGGAAACAGGGGCGTCGGCTCTTTCCGAGCCCCATTCTACCATCGTTTTCTCCGTGAACGAGCCCTTGTTCTCAGGGGCGAGACACCCGATGGAAGAAGAAGAAGAAGAAGAAGGAAAGTAAAGAGAGAGGAGGCCTGCACGCCGCCGTCGGGTGCGGACAAATAAAACCCATTACCCACCCTCTTAAGACGTCGTCGTCGTCCTCGTCGTCGTCGTCTCTACGAATTTCAGCTGGCACACCAATCAACACCGGCGGCAACCCTCGAAAACGTCCAATTTTCGCGTCCCGGGACTCTTTTCCTCGCGGCGGAAAAACGAAGGGGTGGCTCGCCAGCCAAGACGTCCGCGACCTACCCTTACTACGGGAGCCACGAATTCTTTGAGGCCGATCTCTCGCCCCTTGCGTCGGGGGTGAGATTTTACTTCCGCTACGCGGCGTGTCAACGACGGCAGCCAACTTTTCGAGTTCAGTGAATGGAGCCGAGGAAAGGGGTCGACCGAGTGCCAATTTCGTCAGTTTACTGTTTATCTCTGACTCGACTGCTCGACTGTCGTCACCACCGTTCACTTGTCAACGACTTACAATTAATGACTTCGTATTTCAATTTTTATCCACTTCTGTTTAGCTTTGTTTTAATTATAATTTAATGCAGTGGCAGATATTTCAATTTTTGTAAATAATTATTATAATTTAGTGTATTTAATTTATGTTTAGGAAATAAATAAGAATCTGATAAAAAAATTGAAACCGTTTTAATACAACTTTGTTCATTAAAGAATTAATACACTTTTTACTTGTCATTTTCAAATCTTTTTAAGATACTCATTTTAATATTGAAAAAACTATTATTATGATTTAATGTATTTAATTTATGTTTAGGAAATAAATAAGAATCTGATAAAAAATTGAAACCGTTTTAATACAACTTTGTTCATTAAAGAATTAATACACTTTTTACTTAGCATTTTCAAATCTTTTTAAGATACTCATTTTAATATTGAATAAAAATTACTGAAGATATCATATTCATTATAAAACTTCGCCGAAAGACCTAATTGATTGATTTCTGTTCATAAAACCTGTAAAGTGATAAACGTCTGACGAAACACTTACCTCTACCACTTCGGCCGACGAACCTAAGATCGTTGAACTTGGCCACCTGGTTCTTCATAAGGGCGGTCGAGTTCCTCAGCTCAGCACAACAGTTCTCGTCGTTACCAGCACGAACGGTGACCAAAGTGCCGTCGCCGACTTCCCCGAGGGCCACCACCTTGAACGCGACGGGCAAGGTCTTGTTCGACCTCCAATGAGCCGGCAAGACGCTGCACACTAGGTGTGGTGATCCTGAAACAAGATTAAACGATTTCATAAATATAGCGTACGTAGTTTTGATCAATCATGCATTTTTCAGGTGGAAGTTAATCAGGAATTGAGTCTTAAAAATAGTTCGAATTTTATGCATTTATGAAAATATGTAGAGTATTCAATGTTAAGTTTATATCACGATTTAATTTTAGAGAGCAATTCTGTTCATCGGTCATTTCTCATATTCATGATTTCATGGTACCATAAACGTTTTGTTAAAAACCCGGTGTCTATTTATCAGTCTGTCATTTTACAATTGCCTCGCCTGTATCTCTGTTATTTCAATTTCCAATTTATTTGAAAAATATTCATCATTTTTTTTTTACAGTAGATTAATACAGTATACATAGAAGAGTTATAGTATGTAGATGGGTTTATAGACAATTTTATGCTTTATGGTTTAGTTTGACAAATAGTATTTTATCCAGTTTTGCAATCTGTGCAATGCAGTGATGAAAACAGATTTAAGTTTAATATGAGGGTGACAGATAATTTAGTATTAGAATGTACGTAAATGATATAATTATGAGGTTCCAGTTTTTTATTGCCCTGAACTATTTTCTTCATTGCTTCCCTCAGTAGAGCTCACGATTTCATGGTACTTATCAGTGAGAAATTCTATGATCTGTAATAAGAATATAAAATTATGAGACCCTAATTTCTCCAGATTTATTTCATTTTCGATGTGTTTCATTTTATACTTCATTTTCGATGTTGTTTCATGTTATAATGTTTAATGAACGATTCTTGGCATAAAGTGTTATAGTAGGTCATCTTTTTAGAATACATCAGAAATCCTGTGATTTGTAACAAGTATGTACGATTATATAATCCTAACTTTTTTCTAAATTCATGTAATTTTGATTGTGCTTTGTACTACACGTTGTAATATGTAATTAATAAAATTTCAGACACAAAACTGTGTAGGATGTCATTTATTCGTAGTATAGGAGGAATCCTAACTTTGTGATCAGTATATAAAATTATGTGACCTTAACGTCTTCTAGATTTATTTTATTTTAGTTGTGTTCCATATTATAATATTTAATTACTGATTTCTGACACGCAATGAGATGAAATCTAGAATGTACTAGAATTTTATCTGTCCGTAGTACATAAGAAATCTTCTGACATGTGATACATAAAATGATGTAATCCTAACTTTTTCCAAGATTTCTTACATTTTGTATGTGCATTACGTTGACTTCTGGCATGCAATGAGATGAAATCTAGAATGCAATAGAATTTCACCTGTCCATACATGAGAAATCCTATGACGTGATACGTACATAAAATTATGTAATCCTAACTTTTTCCAAGATTTATTAAATTTTGTATGTATCTCATGTTACAACATTTAATCATTGATTTCTGGCATACACTAAGATGAAATCCAGAATGCAGTAGAATTTCACCTGTCCATACATGAGAAATCCTACGACATATGATACGTACATAAAATGATGTAATCCTAACTTTTCTCAAGATTTATTACATTTTGTACGTGTATCACGTTGTAATATTTAATTACTGATGTCTGACATACAATGAGATGAAATCTAGAATGCAGTAGAATTTCACCTGTCCATACATGAGAAATCCTGACATGTGATACATAAAATGATGTAATCCTAACTCTTTCCAAGATTTACTACATTTTGTATGTGTCTCATAGTATAATATTTAATTACTAATTTCTGGCGTGCAATAAGATGAAATCTACAATGCAGTAGAATTTCACCTGTTCATACATAAGAAATCCTGACATGTGATACATAAAATGATGTAATCCTAACATTGTCCAAGATTTATCACATTTTATACGTGTATCACGTTGTAATATTTAATTATTGATTTCTATCATGCAATGAGACGAAATTTGGACAGTCACCTGTTCGTACGAGTTCCCCGGGATGCTCGCTAACGAAGTCGCCCAGCGTCCTCTCTGCGAGGATGTCGCTGGTCATCTTTGTGTAGGCATCGGTCAAAGGAGATACGCCCGACTCCGGCGAGGCGGCAGCGCCAGGAGCCGAGGCTCCTGTCAACTGCATCCTGTCGTTGGTTCCGGCGCCCTCGCTAGTACCAGTCCCGGTCGTTCCACAGCTGGACTCGTTGCCGTTGGAAGCCCTCACCGAGGCAGCTCCTCCTCCGCCGCCGTTACCGGATACCGTGGTTCCGCCACCGCCGCCGTTGCAACGGCCGAATATATCCATAGGCAGTCAGAACGCCGGATGATACATCCTTCCATTCGGTTCACCGCTTTTACCTAAAGCTCACGTGTCCCCCGGCCGAGGATCCTGCGACTGTGTTCACCGGGGGTCACGCCGCCGACCTTCCCATCGCCGCCCGACGCTACGCTCTCCTCTCCTCAAAATTATCCGTTCAAATCGAATCAAAATTGAAGATCTTCAAGACACTGACTTTCCCGTTTAAAAGTCAACCGCACTTTCTTCAAAAATCCGTTACTGTCTTCGAATAGAACGAACACAGCACAAATCCTTGTCTCAAAGGTCACTGTTCACAGTTCGACGGACACTAAAAACTTCGTTTCATCTGGCTGCCTGTTTCCTCTCTGAGAACAAACACGAACACCGCCTGAGCCTCGCGATTTCACCTGCAACCAACAAAATTCATGGTCAGGACCAGATCTCCGCCGTCTGTCAGGGACGTTTTGAGAAATGAAGGCCGCGCGGAAGGGTCGGTCCCGGGAGGACGTCGAGGGGCGACGGTGGCCCGTCGCGCGAACCGACCCTTCCACTTCTAATCCATTTAACGACGCCTTTATCTCGCCGTTTAAACTTCCCTATCCGGCGGCGGGCTCCGGGCCGATCGGCGCGCGTCCCGACGCGTAAAAAGCGCGAGAGCGAGAAAGTGCGCGGAGCGGCGGGGGCGGTTGACACACACGGACGGCACGATTCGCACACTTTTCACGCGGGGTGACGTCACCGTTCATTCAGTAATTTTTGCGCACGTCACCGGGGCTGACACACCGGATCCAGGTGGGCTCCGGCAGGAGGGGTCGCCGCCGCGGTGGTGGTGGGGACGAAAAAATAGGGGAAAAAGAACTCCGGCCGCCGGTAGGCAACCCCCACACGGACATTCTCCCAACCCCTACGCACGTAACAACCGCGTGTCAAAGTACACGTGGCACGGCGTTCACCACGTTGGTTGCCTACCGTCCGCGGATGCCACCCGCCGCCGCCGTCATCATCACCGACGCCCCGAGGTATCTCCAGGTATCGGATCCCTCGGCCGACGACCGATGCCTAATCAATCGCATATCGCGGTGACTGGAACGCGTCGCACGCCGTCAGAGATTATCTCTCGCCTATAATCGCCGTTCGATTGCGGTCTGATCGTTCGATCGACGCGCAATTGATTGCACAATGCGTTAGGGAAAAATTACGAACGTTCACGATTTTATGTAAATTGTATCTCGTATTTTTATGTATTCGTTAAAATCTGTTATGCAAATTTATTGTTTTTTTTGTGTTTATATCTCGTTCGTGTGATTCGAATTCTTAAGAAGTCGCGGGCAGACGACACGGCGACGGTAAGATTCCCGCTTAACTTCGCGTTCAAATCTCTTGCCGGGGTAGCCCGTTCTCGCACTTCCGGCTAAAATACTCGCATTCGTGTTTAGATTATTTTATAAACGATTCAGTCTCCGTTTAAAGATGTTTGTTGAACTCGATAGAAATCTAACAGGGATTTTTTTATTGGACGCGTTTGTAGAAGAATTGTTGAATTATTTTTTAAATGACTTGGCGCGATCACTGAAGGGACACTGAAAAATACACTCACTGCCTATCCGCGTTCACCATCGCGACGACACTTCCCTCTTTACCACACTTTCCCCTTCATCACTGAGATCGAATCTTCCACGAAGTATGACAGTCCGATCGCTGTCAATAATTGTCACCGTTCACACTCGAAGTCAGTTCTACACTACCGAGTCCACCTCGCGTGAAAACACTTCGATTAAAAAATCCTGAAAGCTTTCCGATCAGATTCGATCGAGATGAAAAGTTCTCGGCAAGCGTTAAGATTCCGTGCGAGTCCGACGGACCGTTTCCCGTCTTGTTTTGATAGCCGAAGAGCGGAGCCTCGGAACACCCGTTGGGGGCCACTAACTATAATTTCGGCGGTTCGTGTGAGGCAACAGCCGTTGACGCACTGGTCCATGCCAACACACGCAGCATCCCTTTCCCCTTTCCCGGCCCCGACTCACACCCCCGCCGGCAGCCCCCCACTCCTCCCGGATCGGGGCTCCTCTTCTCTCTGTCCGCGTCACGGGCGTGCCTCGCAGGCCGTCTCTCTCCCTGTCTCTCGCCTCTCTTTCGTCCCTCGTTCACTCGCCAGACCGTCTCCGTCCCACGGCCGTGCCTCTTTATCGCTTTATCTCCCACCGGGGCCCCCTAACCCTCTCGCGCCGTTCGTCTCCCTCTTTCTCTCCCTCTTTCCCTCCCCCCACAGGTTTCGACCCTTTTGCGGTGTGGCTCGCGTGCGTCTGACGGACTCTACTCGCGTCGCGGGGCGGAACGCGGACGGAGAGAAAGAGAGGACGTCGATCGATCGATCGATGCCGACTTTTTTCTTCCAGAAATTCGTTACCCTTCTCGCCTCGCCCCCCTCTTCTCCCTCCTGCTCGGGCCTCCGCGCTCGGCTGCGCCCGTAACGAGCGTCGTTACGTTTAATTAGTCGAAAGTTAATGAGGAGACGGACCGTCACCGTCATTGTTCCGACCGGTTCTTGTTTACCCGCAGCTTCAGCAGGGGGCACGCACCCGTTCGATATAAACGCGGAATCGGTTGGCTGCTACGGCGAGACACGGCGGGGGATGTAGGTAGGCAGCGGACGCCGCGTAACCGGACCCCGGGACCTGTTCGCCGCCGCGCCACGCCGGATTAGCGGGATCGTTGGTGTTTTTCATGCAGGGCAACTGGAAACCCTTGTCGAGTGGTTTTCGGGTTTCGCGGTTTCGAGTGCTGTTATATATCGGGTTGCCCCCGATGCTGGGCGTAATCGCGGACGCTCGCTGATGGAGAATAATATGATTTCCAGGTTCGGGTACCCTCGATCGGTCGCCACCGCTTCTATGCAAATCCAATACTTATAAACTCGACGATGAACGGTTCTTCCACAGCTTTTCCGAAAATAATTCCTCTTCCTTCCGAGTTTTTGTCATTAATGGGTTACGAGTGTTCTAAGTCTCGAATTGGAGCCGATTGTATTTTGGTAGATAAAATATCTGTGACAATTTAATGATTGTACTCTTCGTACACAGCTGATTCTTGATCTCGTTAGGAAAATTGCTTTTTAATTGATTTTTAATATGGATTATTAATAGGTTTTAATCTAATTACTAAGTCTATAAAACATCAAGACTGAAATTCATGTTCTCATCCCCTCAAGAAATGAAAGAAATTTCTATTTGGATTTTCTAAATACAAAAGTGTCATCTTTCATTAAAATCCATAAGAAATGAAGACTAACTTCTCAGACAATATTTCATGAGAAACTCCATATAACAAATAAAAACAGAAATTAATTTTGTGGGCATTATTAATAGTTTTTAATCTAATTACAAAGCCTATAAAACATCAAGACTGAAATTCATGTTCTCAACCCCTCAAGAAATGAAAGATATTCCTATTTGGATTTTCTAAATACAAAAGTGTCATCTTTCATTAAAATCCATAAGAAATGAAGACTAACTTCAGACAATATTAAATGAGAAACTCCATATAACATATAAAAACAGAAATTAATGTGTTCAAAAAATGAAAGGAATTCCAATTGTTAATTTTTTAAATTGAAATAACAAATGTCTCGTCATAAGAAATTCTGATACAGCATGAACGAAGGTTTTCTTTGCAAGATCCAATGAAGAGAAGATTTAACAAGAAGATATATATATATATATAACATGAAGAACCGTGGAAGATCGAGGAGGGATCGATCATCGAGGCTAGAGGGAGATCCGCAGCACGCGTCATCGTACGTGTATTTGCCTGGCGGCAAGTCCGTCCGCGGACCGACCGTGGCTATCGTCAGGATACTATATTCGCACAGGAAATGGGTAGTTCCATTGTTTGCACGTTCGTACAAACAGTGCAGCTGCGAGGATGCGCCGCCGCCGGTTCGCTCTCTGTTTGATTTTCGAAAGTGAAGCCTCCATTGTAGCATATGCTACGTCTCTGCATTGAGACCGGCTCGAAATCGATGCAAGAATCGAGAGGACGCCCAAGAAACCAATCTACACGCTTTTCAATTACGTCCAAACCATAGACTAAATTCTATACCGATTGCGAGCCAATAAGAACAATTCGTAACTATTAATTAATTACTTCATCAGAAAAATGTGTTAATTTGTTTATTGGTTATCAATTCAATTTTTACGATTATGAATTGATCATTTTTAATAACAGTTTTTATTGGTTTAGTATCTATAGAGGGAACACGTTGTCGCTAAATCTGACCACGATCGTCTTATTCCCCTTACGATGCGTATAGTTTTATATATTAATAGAATGATTTTTGCAGCTGGGATTTCATTTTTCTTTCTGAATTTTATTATGGTACTTCGAGGTATTTCTATGACAATTCTTTAGGAAATGAATAATTATCTAATCTTAAATAGTCTGACCACGATCGTCCTATTCCACTTACGCTTCGTATAGTTTTATATACTAATAGAATAATTTTTGCAGCTTGGATTTCATTTTTCTTTCTGAATTTTATTATGGTACTTCGAGGTATTTCTATGACAATTCTTTAGGAAATGAATAACTATCTAATCTTAAATAGTCTGACCACGATCGTCTTATTCCCCTTACGATTCGTACAGTTTTCTATATTAATAGAATAATTTTTGCTCTCTCTGTTGGGATGTCATTTTTCATTCTGAATTTTATTATGGTACTTCGAGATGTTTTTTAGGAAATGAATGACTAATCCTAAATATTTAGAATTGGAAGTAGACTGAATTTAAAAATGATCAGGTCGAAAAATATTAGAGTCCAGTTTTTATAATCGAGTTTGTATTCTTTTTAATAATCGAGATCTCTTCCTAATAAATTTCTACAAAACGAAAGTAGTTCTTTAAAAAATTAATTACTGAATCCTAATCAACTCTAAATATCTAGAATCTAACATGAAGTGAAATATGAAGTATCCAGGTCCAAAATCCTCTCGGATTTCAGTTTTTCATTATATAATACAACATGGATTCTCATTAATAATCGAGATCTCTTCTTAAAAAATGTCTACATAACGAAAGTAGTTCTTTAGAAAATTATTCAATAAATCCTAATTATGTTCACTCTAAATATCTAGAATCTAACATGAAATGAAATATGAAGTATCCAGATGCAATATATATAGAATTTCAGTTTTTTATTTTATGATCGAGCTTGTCTTCTAATCAACAATCGAGATCTCTTCCCAGAAAATTTCTACAAAACGAAAGTCATTCTTTAGACAATTAATTACTGAATTCTAATCAACTCTAAGTATCTAGAATCTAAGATGGACTGAATTTCGAAGTTTTCAAGTCCAAAATTCTTCTGAGTTCAGTCTTTTATTTTATAATGAAGCTTGTCTTCTAATCAACAATCGAGAACTCTTCATACAAAATTTCTCCAAAATGAAAATAGTTCTTTAGAAAATTAATTACTGAGTCCTAATCAATTCTAAGTATCTAAAATCTACGATGGACTGAATTTCTAAGTGTTCAAGTTCAAAATTCTCTAAATTTCAATTTTTCTTTCTATAATACAACTTGCATTCTAAATAATAATCGCAATCTCTTCCAAAAAAGTTGTTTTACAATTCTGTCTTCAAACCCAGCGTTCTCTCCTTCAGTCCCGAAAAACGTTTTCACCGTCAGGTCGTTCCGTGCGAGTCGGTTACGCATACAGGTCGTCAAATGAATTGATCACAATTCGTAGAGACTTCGGAGCGCATTAGGCTGACGAAACGGAACGGAACGGAAAACGCGACGGATGGCCGGGGGGTCGAGTCCTGGCGCCAGCGGGGCGGGAGGCAGGCAGGGGGGCACGGTGCGTAAACCCCCTGGTGGTAATCTGTCGCTTATTTGAATAACAGCAACGAGGTGTCCGCGGAATGAATCGCGGGGCGCGACAGAGAAGTAGCGGACGCGGTGCGTCGCGTTGTACGCGGGATCGTCCGACGAGACGGTGACAAACAGCGATACGGTGGAAACGTGGACACCGGCCGGGCCGGCCGGCCGTCGTCGTATTGACAAACGACCTAACGCCCGTGCGGACCGCCGCCTATGCTGCTGCGTTCGACGAGATTCGAATTATCTCTGTTGGAGCTTGTCAATGCAAATGCCATACCTACATTCAATTACCGCTCGTCACGCTCCGATCACCGCGCGGCCGCTCGACCGCGGAATATTCCCAATATCCCGCTTTTTTTTCTCGACAACACTGATTTTTCAATCGTTTACCCTGATTTCCGACGAAAAATCACGATCCCACTGTTTATTCACGACCTCGTGTTTCACCTAAAATAAATTCTCTCCTCCAATTAAGTGGGCTTGCAAATATTTAAAACGTGTGTAAACGCTATTGTAAGAGATTGAAAATCTGACTTGAATTGAATTAGAATTCCATTAATAATTGCAAATTTTCTACTTAGAAAATAATATTAAGAATCTTGATTGAAGTTCTTGATTGCATCCAATATTAAATGGGAGATCCTATCAATTATTGATAATTCAATCAAAAAATGATAAGGAACAAGATAGGTACTGGAAATCAATTGATAATTAACCAGCGATATAATTATTGAATACTCGGATTGAAAATTTGGTTATAATTTTGAATTATATAAAAAATTTCGTTCTTATTTGCAGATTTTGTGTTTGAATAAAAATATGAAGGGTCTTGATTGAAAAATTCTTGATTGCATTAAAGATCCCATCAATTATGAATCGTTCAATCAAAAAATGATAAGGAACAAGATAGGTACTGGAAATCAATTGATAATTAACCAGCGATATAATTATTCTCCTCTGATTGGAAATCTAATTATATAAAAAATTTCGTTCTTATTTGCAGATTTTGTGTTTGAATATAAAAATATGAAGGGTCTTGATTGAAATTCTTGATTGCACGGTATATTAAAGAGGAGATCTTTGGAATTGGAGATCGTTGGATCAAAGGATGATAGGGAATAAGATAGTAGGTATTGGAGGTCGAGTGACAATTGGTCAGCGTTAACACGGTTCTCGCAGAGTCCATCCGGATCGGTGGATCAACGCGGGACGGAGCAACACGACGAACCGATGGAAGCGAACGACAGTAATTAATGGTTTCGCTATCGATTAATAATCGGCGAGCGAGTTCCGCGTCGGAGCTGTCCGTGCTTCATTAGCGGGTTACACTTTTTAATGAGCACTGCGGCTTCGTTAAATCGTCCATCGCGTTTCAATTTTTCCCTCTTTTAATCCCCGAAGACCAGCGATAAATAAACAAACATCGATGAATTAATACTTATGATATTACATGAAAATCATTTGCGTTCAAATTATGTATCATTGCATGATTCTATTTGATCAAATAAGAACAATTATCCTTCGATTTTATTATTAATGTGTAATTTATTAAGTGTCTATTAGTATTTTAAGAATGGATTAATCAATGAAGGATAATTGATTTTCAAAATATACAATGTTTACATTTTTGTTATTTAGTTTTTACATTTTTTGTATTTCTTCAGAGGAATTAAAATGATTCCTATATTGGTCATTCATACATAATCGTAGGGCTATTGGAACGAGCACGTGTTCTCAAATGAAACGATTGTGCTATTTTAGAATTGATCAAATAATTGCGTTTAATTGGGATTTAGTGCACATTAAAGAAACGACAGAAGACTATGATCATCGTGTCTGACTACGACTGTCCCTATTCCACTTATCTGTCTCTATTATTTCTGCTGCTTGGAAAATCATGTCAATTTTTATTCAGTATTTTAACTTGTGATTTATTAATGTAGTTAATGAAGAATTATTTTATCAGTGTTTAAAAATGATCTAAACAGGTAATATTTTTTATTATTAAGATTATGGAAACTTCCTTAGTTTTCTATGACATCTGCATTTATTTTCTACTATCATTCTAAATAAATGACAGAACTTCCATTCTGTTTCAAGTATGAAGATGATGTCACGATTTAATTCAAGAAACCTTACACACAATTTCATAAGAAATGGACT
>SMSR01008903.1:65737-78949 GCA_019453355.1 Ceratina japonica | reverse complement strand
TTTCATAAAAATCCGTGAAACCATAAAAGAGTTAGACATATCGAAACGTGTAAAAATTCTTCAATTTATCTCAGTTGTAGATTGAAAGTCGTGAAGAACTGCGATTTTTTTAATTTCTAATCGCTTACAGCGCATAGCAATATTGATAGGTTTTGATGAAACTTTGTACATGCATATAACTTACTTAGATCTACGAACGAGACCTTTCCAATTTTTATTACAGACCCCAATAAAAAAGTTAAAAACCATGTCCTTTACTATTTTCTTCGCGATTTCAATGAATACCAATTTTTTTTAATTTTTTGCTGGACATTCTATAGTAAATTAAGCTTTCTAAAATTCCACGGAAGATAGAGTTCTTTGATCAAATACTAAAAATGTTATTCCGTTTTGAAATGTGTCCGAATATTAATGGAGGTCACTGTATATATTAAGAATTATACAAAACTACAAAATTCTCTCATTGTCGCATTCATATTTTTTTTTTATAAATGAAATTAAATTTCTGTCTAAGATGTAATAACTTCTTTAATAGACTCTTAGAAATTTTGCGAGCCTATTACAAAAGTTATTACATTTTTAATTCTTATGTTGAATGACAAAACTTTTA
The DNA here is from genome assembly GCA_019453355.1 of Ceratina japonica. Lineage (NCBI taxonomy): Eukaryota > Metazoa > Arthropoda > Insecta > Hymenoptera > Apidae > Ceratina > Ceratina japonica. The sequence continues at coordinate 78,339 of SMSR01008903.1, read as the reverse complement.
TTTCATTTGTACAAAATATGAATGACAGAATTTCGTAATTTTGTATAATTAATACATGATTTAAGAATATTTTAAAGTTTGAGGATATTATTTTAAGACATACAATAAAAATTAGAACTATAGAATTATAGAACTTGTAGAAAATGACAGTCCAATCCAAAAATGCTGAAACTGTGTATTAGAGTATCAGAAATTATGCGTTAAAATTAAAATTCCTTATGAATTCCTAAGAAAAGCAGAAACTCCTGTGTAATTATCATTTTTTCTACAAGTTAATTTCTTTAAATATTGGACACAGCTTTTTATTACACGTTTAAAACTTTTGGCAGAGATCTCACGACTTTCATACAACCTTAAGAGGATCCTTATCATCGAAATTAAACAATCGCCGGACAGATAAAGGAAGTGGGTATTTGTCGCGAAATAAATCGTAGTAAGAAACTAGGAGGCAAATATCCCGTCGTATTTTTCTATTCCACAGATCTCGGCTTTAATCTAGCCGCCCTTCCCACGTCGAGTCGAGACGCGACTTGTGTTTTATCACGTAGACCTTAACGCCGTGCTCCGTTACTCGGTCTTAGGGGACCTCTGGCCCTGAAATCCAATAAGCAATGCCCGCCGCTACCTATTTCTTCTTGTCGTCCTCGTCCCTCGTTTCCTATATTCTCTTTCCACTATCGGTCGCGGGCGTCGGTCGTGTACGGTGCACAGCTGCACTTCCGGTTCCCCTCGTAGGCTCCCTTTACCAGCCGAACGTGTCGCTGGTCGAACGTGGTTGATGGAAAGTTCTGCGGATTGCGCGCGCGGTGTAACGCTGTCAAACGTTGGACAAGGGTTCCGTGGTCAAAGTCGAGGAACTGGGCCGAAAAAGGAAGAGCGCGCTGCAACACCGCAGCTTTTGCCAACAACCTCAATCGCGATCGCGATCGATCTCAGTTTCGCGGAGAGAATTGCGTTACCCGACCGCTACCATTTAGTCCCTTCAGAATTTTTGTCTCATCTCCATGCAACAGCTATTCTAGGAAATATAACGATCGGTCTCAGCCATTATTTCGATCGTATCGTTTTGAGTCTCGGTTAAAACCTCTTTGCGAATCGTTCCGGATAATAAAATTTGCTTTGTAGTATAAGAAACAGGTCTCAAGCACGTTCTCTTATTTTATTTGAAAATAGTCCCCGAGAGAGCCCGCCGCTTACAACGTTGGTTAAACTTTTTCAAAAGTCGTTAGCCGTTCTTCCGGGACTTGCCGTTTCTTACGCTTTCAGTCACGTCTCCTTGAAGATTGTATGCGAGATGAGAAAGAGATACGAAAACCTGACCAACAATGTTCCCGGAATCCGTTCCTCACACACGTTTTTCGTCGGTGCGATAAGAAAATTGACAAACGAGATAATATCACTATCGGGCGATCTCCGTCGAACGTTGGCGTACTTTCAAGAGTTATTTGGATTAAAAACTGCGACAGCCAACAGGTTGCGATGCTCCGATAACGGATCAAACGGTTGCCACCTGGCTGAAGTGTTTGCATTTATGTAACAGCTTCATTAGGAGTTTACTGCCGATCTTCCTGCCTATCAATTCCCGCGGGAAAGTTTTATCTCAAAGTGAATAACTTTCGTTACCCATGTGGATCATTGCTAAGCCTCCTAAACGAACTACCAAAAAACGACATTACATAATTTCGTTCTCGTTTTTACCACGTGGATTCATGGCATCATGTCTTTTGGTGTGCCACGCGGTATATAGTTCGTCCTTAATACAAACTAATCGTCAGATAAGTAAGCTCGTATAACTAGGACGTTTACATAATAGAAGATCCATTACTCTTCATTCAAATAATAGAAGTTCGCGGATTAATTTAATGAATTTCACCAACTAGTTTACAGCAGTTTGAATAATCGGGGTTCGGGCGAAAGAAAATTCGCGATCAAGTACTTACACGTTACGACGTGATCGGATGAACGGCGAACGTATTTCACGTTAAGCTCTCGCGTTACACGAAGAAACGTCAACCGGTATCGATTGATCGAGACAGATTTTCTTCAGTCATTTCTTTTTATATCCTCCCGAATCGCGGGGCTGGTTTTATCAGGGTAACGGAGGTTTCTTGTCTCGGGAATTTAGGAACGATGGACAAGCGCAGCCGGTGGAAATGATATCGGGCGAAAAAAAGTCGTACAATGAGCACAGCCCTTCTCCCTTATATTCGTAGGAATAATGTAGGTTATGAAGTTGGCCTGGTGAAGGAACTCGGCTACGATCGGCCATCGACGACGCCATATGGAAAATATTATAATGGTCCCCTTTCTTCCGAGCTCCTCCCTCGACCAACGTTCATCGAAGGGCCTTCTTACAACTGCCATTCCTTCCCCTCTTATAGCTGGGTAAATGTCTGACAGTCGGTTCGACGAGCCTTTATGATACCCATTATTCACTCTTATATCTCCCACTCAAGGAAGTTAGAATTAATAAGTATAGCTCGTGGAAATTATTTTCGTTTTTGGTTTTGGAATCGATGATCCGTTCCATTGAACTTATGGTTGTATGAACTGTAAGATCTATTTAGAACAGATATTTATGTATTTATGGGCAACGCCTGGTCCTCCACTCGTTTTAATCAGCCTCTAATTCTATTTCAGTATTAGATTGTATCTAAGTATTAAATTTTTGTTTTTGAACAGGTTTTGGAATCGATGATTCGTTCCATTGGATTTATGGTTGTATGAACCGTAAGATCTATTTAGAACAGATGTCTATGCAATTATGGGCAACCCCTGGCCCTCCACTAGTTTTGATCAGTTTCTAATTATATTTCAGTGTCAGATTGTATCTAAGTATTATGTTATAAATAATTTTTTAAAAGTTTAAATTAATTTAACATTAACTCTCTCCTTTGGTATAACAATTTGGTCTAGTCGTTAACTCGGAGACAAAACGATCGTTCGGCCCCAAGCTAGGAAAAGTTATCCAAGTTAGGGATCCTTAAATCAGGGATCAGACAATACGTCGCCATTGCCCCAACTAATAGCGTACTCGGATGTTAATCTTAAAGGGTGGGACCGTTCAAATTCAACGAACGAATTAAGATTGTATGAGCTGTAAGATTTATGCCAAAAATTTAAGACGCCAAAAAGCTGTGTCCATTTTTGAAGCAATTTTAGAAAAATTGATGATTACAGAGGAGTATGGTTTGTAAAATTGTTCTACCTATTTTTCTCATTCTCACCTCTAATTTCTAATATTCTAACATATAGTTTTGGCATTTTTTAATTGGACTGTACGTGACTTGCGACTACGTGTCCCATTTTATTATCTATCTTAAATAATATCCTCAGAATTGACATTATTTCAACTTTAAAATATTCTTAAATCATGTATTAAGAATTATACAAAACTACAAAATTCTCTCATTGTTGCATTCATATTTTTCTTATAAATTAAATCAAAACTCTGTCTAAAATGTAATAACTTTTTTAATAAGCTCGCCAAATTTCTAATATTTTGTACAGTGTTGATTAAATTATAATTCCTACTTTTGGATACTTTACTTTACTTTAAACTTTACTTTTAACTTGGATATTATTTCAACTTTAAAATATTCTTAAATCATACATTAAAAATTTGATAAAATTACAAAATTCTCTCGTTGTTGCACTCATATCTTTTTATAAATGAAATCAAAATTTTGTCATTCGATATAAGAATTGGAGATGTATCTCTTTTAACAGGCTCGCAAAGTTTCTAAAATTTTGCACAATTTTTTACCAATGTAATATCTACAAACTGTTAAAATTTCAAAGCTTTGTAATTGTTTTTATGAAAGGTTTCATGCAGCTTTAAAAATAAGTATCTTTTAAGGGGAATCATATTGCTTCATTCAGCCGTGATTGAAGTACCGATCGCAATTAGCACGGTTTTGCTGCAATTCACTCCGAAAAGTTGTCTACAGTCATGATCACTTTGGAAAATTCTTGATCTCATTTCCAAGACGCGCTTCCCTTCTTAACCTCTCCCCAAGTTTCCCCCAAGGTGCTGTTGATTAGGTGGGAAAGAGAGCCCGCTCGAGAGTAACTTCAAACCGGTATAAATAAGAAGGTTGCTCGCGTAACCTATTTAAAAGCGCTCCATCATATTTTCCGCCCTCCCGTGCCAACAACGACCAAGAGATTGTTTACCATCTCCCGTCCCATTCCGTTTCACGGGATATTTGCAATGCATGAGCCCTTTTTGTATTTATAACATTTACATTGGTTAAATCAGGTTGACGCTGATTCAATCGCACACTTCGTTTTACAGCGTATCTCGCCGTCCTTCGGCTTCCTTCCTCTCTTGTTCCGACATCGAATACGACATCTCCGTCTCCTAATTACCCTATCATCAGTCAACAGATTACCCGGAAGTTCCTTATCGTCGGAACTTCGCCGCAACCGCGGGTATCTATCTCGAAAAGCGAGAGTTGAAAAAGAACGTACCTAACTACGAGAGTTCGCCAATTACCTTTTCTCCTGCAAGTGATGCATCTTATCAGACCTTTATCGTTAGCAACTGCAACTGCGAGCCGCAGCCTCGAGACGAACGAGGAAAGTTCGAATCAGAGGAACTTCCTCGTACAACGAAACGTAAATAGACCGGGAACCGGTTCGAGAGCAACCGAGAAGGAGGAAAAAAGAACCTCGACATACATACAGATATTGTAGGCGTGCAACGATACTCAAGACTGTTCCGTTGATTTCAGAAAACCTGCCCGACGCTTTGGAGACCGAATGCAGCAAATGCAGCGAGAAGCAGAAGGAGGCCACCGACAAGGTCATCCGGTTCCTGATCAACAAGGTACGTTCACTTCTCCCTAATTAAACCGATCTTACACGCATCGATCACGCGAAACTGGCTCAACTTTCACCTATCAAACCTTGGTTCGCCATATTCTGGCCCAAACATAAGTAAACGTATAAAAATAAAAAGAAAACATTTCGAATTAATCGACAGAAGTAAAGTAAATTCTCCGAAGTTAGTTGAAATGTGTATGCAAAGTTGATGGTGTCGACTGGGGATCTATAGATTAATTTATTGTTAGTATTTCCCCGAGTGTTGTACAAAGGGATGTAAATGCGAATTACGAAGTTTACGCGGCGGAGATGGAAGTGGACGAGTTACGAACTCTTCTTAGCCGAGTTTCGAAATTTCACGGGCAGAAATGGAAATCCGAAGGAAGCTTTTTTCACCGCGGAGCGTAGGAAAAAGGTACGGCGAGAGAGAAAGAGAGAGAGAGAGAGAGAGAGAAAGGGAGTTTTGAAGAAAATATCCTCGACTGTCAGGGGAGGAGGCGGTCCTTGTTTATAAAACTCGCCCAACGAACGATTTAACTCTCTCGCCAACTTTTAATTGAACCCACGAACCACCGATTCACTTTGTTGACACTTTTGTCTCCCCGCTTCGTTACCGTAGCCTTAATTATTATTATGAAGCACGATCGCCTCGTTTCTAAGCGTTCGCCATCCCGGAACGAGGATCCTTGACTGTATAATGATCTGATCCGGATTTTCCAGCGGCCACAATTATGGGAGAAGCTGGGGAAGAAGTACGACCCCACCGGCGAGTACAAGGTGAAATTCGAGGACCAGGCTGCCAAGAGCGGGATCAAGCTTTAAACACAACAATTATAAAACGTTCTAAACGAAATTAAATATTCAGTCCTGTAAGATTAGATGATTCGATATATCCACGGTTCCAATTTGTACTCCACTGAACGATTGCGAAATAAACGTTGCATCTGTGTAGAACCGTGTATACGGGCGTGGAAGAATAATTTCTTTTCGAGTCTAATTTGTTCGTTGCCGCGGCGCGCGAGCGAAAAAGAAACCCCCGCCGGATAGAGGGAGAGAAAGAAAGTCTTGGAGCAGAGAGGATTCGTTCATTCCGTTGAAAAGACAAGCACCCGGAAAACAAAGAAGAATTCACCGGGTACCGTCACGTAGCTGCCGCCTTTAACGCCGTACTTTCCCTCCCCCTCCCTCCTCTCCCCCGACCCTCGCCCTTTCTTTTTATTCCCGCCCGCGTTTCTATTACGACCGATTGTTTCGCGTTCGAAATAATCAAGCCGCTTTCACAGTCGACGGCTCGAAACGTAAACCGGTCGGATTTAATATAAAATTAGAAGAATTCGCCGGGTCAATCCGGGGATTCGTATTCTCCCCGCGTCGTCCTTCGCTGCGTTCAAGATTTCCGTCTGAACGTCGCACGTGCACGATCGCGCTGACTTCTAGTTAAGGCGAACTTACACAGGACCCGCTCTTCTAAATATTCCGTGAAATTACGAATCTCAGTCGTACACACGTACGCACATTTTCTTCTCCCGGTCGTAAAAAACGTTCCTTATTCATGAAAAACGGGGGGAAACGTGGAAACGGCGAATGAAAAACGTAGTTATGAACGGGTTTTAGATTGAACTGACTCTGATAATTCCGATTATATGTGGAACGCGATTCAAAGGTTGAACAATGACGGCGCGATCGATTAAAAAAAAAAAAAAAAAAAAAGAGAAGACTGTAACCGTGTTATTGAACCAGAGTGAGCCGTGTAAATTCGCCTTTACCGAAGAACATCGAATCACGATTTGTCGCCAATGAAACGGAACTTCGCTGGGAAACGCGAACGAGCGACGATCTTTATAGCCGTTCGTGAAACGATGGAGCTGGTTTTTTGAAACAAAGAACCCGGGAATCCGAGGTTCAGTATGCATGAAACGGGCGACTCGTTCATCGAGATTTCGCTGCAATTTAATTTCGCGTGTATGTATGTTTCCCGCGTCTGATTTTATTTTGTTACCAAACTTCCGTGATAGTCGCGTCAATTGTGCGTGATGGGCGAACAGGACTTTCCCTCGAAACCTTTGACATCACCGAGGCAATGCTAGTTTCAGCAAATTGAATTTAGAATCAGTTTAAAAGAGAATGCATAGTCCTGAATTATTCTAATATCGAAATGTCGTATCATACGGGGCTAATATAATGAAAACTAGTTCCTCTTTTAGTTGATTAGCAGATAGAGAGAGAGAGAGGACTCCGAAATCTCTCTGATACGAATCTTAATCCGTGCCCTCGTGCTCGCTACATAAAGCAAATTAACTTTCGTCCCCCAGTATCCCTATTCGACAAACAAAACGACGATTATTACAGAGCGAAACTTTCTATCTAATCAAACAGTTTCTTCCGGGGTTAGTTCGAACGCGACACGGCTGACCGGTTTGATAGTCATAAAATTCGGCCGGCGATAATTGAATTAGCCCCCTCCCGGTGGATGGGAGAGAGGACACTCTCCTATCGGGGCTTAATTTTTCCCCTTTGCTAACTGAAACGACTACTTACCGGGCTAGTTTCAGCTCGTTAGTCGGCGAACTTGGGATCCGGCGAAAGTTGCGCGAGAGGGATCGGCGCGAGAATCGAGGCGCGGTCGGTGAATATTTAAAGAAAAGCACCGGTCGGGACCGGTGATCGCGGCCCGGGGAGTTCCCGGCCGGCTATACCGCGGGCGACGCGTTTGTACAGCAGTCACGGCCGCCGATAAATTATTTGTAGCCGCGAATCGACACTCCGGAAACGATAAATCCCGGCCATAATGCCCGGGGAAAGTTCGCCCGGGCCGGGACGAAAGTTTAAAATCCAAACGTCGCCCTTGAGACCGTTCGCCTCATTTTCGCACGCCTCCATTCTTTCGGATATTTTACACGTCAAAAGAAGTGGCGCGTAAGTAAGAGCGATTTAATCATTCATTGAACGACGCGAACTGCGTGCTGATAAACGCGACGACGGGACACGCGCTTTGCATTCGAATCTACCAATCATGTCCCGGCAGAATTTCAGAAACACTTGGTAACGCACGCATCGGTGTAGATGTGAATATACAAGCCATAACTCTTCCGGGACTTTGAAAACAATTTCGTAGTTGCATCGATTTCCCTTCTCCCTCCCCTCTATTTTCATCCGGGGAGGAATAAGACGGGAGCTCCTTGAATCTTTGAATTATTTACGGGCATCGTTTGATAAATTGCACGAGCAGAAATTATTGCGCCGTGTCTCTGGCGATTATTCGTCTATTTTTTCCCCACCCTCGCTTTTCCGTTCGGAGAACAGATGGAATTTCTTTAAACATTCATTTCCATTGTCTTGCCGAGAGAGATTACCCCCGGCTTCGTTTTATTTTTCGATGTAGGAAAACAGTTTTCCGCCTCGCCCCGCTTGCATAAATTCCTCATCTTTTCAGCGAATAGTTCTTTGAAATCGTTAATAAACGAGCGGAGCACAGCGATTCCGAGTTCGATCGGATTTACCCGGACGGAAGAAATTATTAGGTTGATCGAATCGCGCTGATTCGTAAGCCTACCAAGAGGCAAAGGCGCGGAAAGATAATTATAGGACGGTTGTTTTTCTTTTCCTCCCCTTACCTTTTTTTTTTATCTCTGTGCCGCGTTCCCCGGGTCAAAGGCGAACCCGTTAATATTTTATTTATTAACATCTCGTTTCCTTTTGACTCGTCCCTTTGTACACCCAATCGCGCCCCCGATCTAGCTTTTTCACCGCTTCGTTACTTTCATCGTTTTAAGATACCCTCTCTTCCGCTTTATGACCGTATTCCGATTTTTTGTTTTAATTAGCCAGACTCGTCGAGAGTTTTATTTTTGGCCCCTTTTTTTCGCGAGGCGGAGTTTATTAATTTCGGATCGCAAAGTCAGAGCGACGAGAAATCGGGGCCGTTCGTCTAAGCAAATTTCCCGCACGAATATTTAGACTACCGGAGGGCTTTGTTTATAACAAACAGACGCCGGGTTGTTTCGTCGCGGCGGGCTCGATTCCCGGCGACCGTGTTATCGCGGGTTAACGCAGGGTAATAGCCGGAAAATAAAATGTTTGACGGCCGAGGAATGGGATTCCCGTGTTCGGGAACAGCTTCGGAGCATCGCGACGGGGTTGGGGAATAGAGTGGAGGATCCCGTAAATAGAGGCGCCACTCTCTATCTTGTCCAACAGGAGGACACGACGAGCCACTCGAATTTTCTTATCCCGCCGCCGCCCTGCCGCGGTGCTGAAACATTGCTCGGGGAAAACTTTACTTGCGGTCGCCCTTTGTCAGACCGGTAAAACTTCAAGAGTCTCGTGATAAATTAACCCTCGCCCTCTCCGGCCTCGGATCATCTCCAACCACGGCGGAGGTAAAAAACGTAATGTAAATTGTACAACGATTCACTTCGCGGTACAAGATTTCTAGCTCGCGGGGAGTTGGCGATTTTCGAAGACGAAAGTGAAACTTCTATCCTCTTACCGACTGATCGTTTCACTTCCCTTTAATGACAGACCGAAGACTCCGGGCACTCGGTTCGCAACGACCAAGCCGTCTCGGCTAACGAAAAGTTCGCCGAGCTCTCGAGGGTGTAGTTTAATGCGAGTTTAACGAAGGTCCGGATCGGTTCCAAGGTCGTCCGGGACGGTCCCAGGAAGCCCGGGCACACTTTCGCCCGCCAGGCAAACCCTGACGTCCGCGTTGTAGTTTTTCAAACCAACGAACGGGCCACCAATAACGTATTACATGCTCGCCTGGAGAAGCAATTTTTGCCGGGATCAATATTTGCAGAGTCATCCGTGCGCTTGCCAGCCTCTGTAGGAGAGCTTGTACGATTAAACTGCTCGAAAAGCTCTCGCGAGCCANGACCGTGTTATCGCGGGTTAACGCAGGGTAATAGCCGGAAAATAAAATGTTTGACGGCCGAGGAATGGGATTCCCGTGTTCGGGAACAGCTTCGGAGCATCGCGACGGGGTTGGGGAATAGAGTGGAGGATCCCGTAAATAGAGGCGCCACTCTCTATCTTGTCCAACAGGAGGACACGACGAGCCACTCGAATTTTCTTATCCCGCCGCCGCCCTGCCGCGGTGCTGAAACATTGCTCGGGGAAAACTTTACTTGCGGTCGCCCTTTGTCAGACCGGTAAAACTTCAAGAGTCTCGTGATAAATTAACCCTCGCCCTCTCCGGCCTCGGCTCATCTTCAACCACGGCGGAGGTATAAAACGTAATGTAAATTGTACAACGATTCGCTTCGCGGTACAAGATTTCAAGCTCGCGGGGAGTTGGCGATTTTTGAAGACGAAAGTGAAACTTCCAGCTGTTTCTATCCTCTTACCGACTGATCGTTTCGCTTCCCTTTAATGACAGACCGAAGACTCCGGGCACTCGGTTCGGAACGACTGTTCCAAGCCGTCTCGGCTAACGAAAAGTTCGCCGAGCTCTCGAGGGTGTAGTTTAATGCGAGTTTAACGAAGGTCCGGATCGGTTCCAAGGTCGTCCGGGACGGTCCCAGGAAGCCCGGGCACACTTTCGCCCGCCAGGCAAACCCTGACGTCCGCGTTGTAGTTTTTCAAACCAACGAACGGGCCACCAATAACGTATTACATGCTCGCCTGGAGAAGCAATTTTTGCCGGGATCAATATTTGCAGAGTCATCCGTGCGCTTGCCAGCCTCTGTAGGAGAGCTTGTACGATTAAACTGCTCGAAAAGCTCTCGCGAGCCAGAGAATCGAATGCCCATCGTTACTCCACTTCCCAACATCTGCTACCACGACTAACCCCCTTCCTCCCCCCCCCCCGCGCTCTCCCACCTGCCACGTTTCTTCGTTCCCCTGTCGATCCGTCTTATAATCCGAAACATATATATATATATATCTGGCGATAAGCGGACGCAAAATGAACTAATTTTCTGCGCAATTCCTTAGCTATTCATCCCAGTCAAGTGCAAAGTTCAGAACGTATAGCGGGCGATAAGTCCTTACGGTCAGACGAAGAAATCATGGCGCGTAACATATTGTAGACTTTTAACCCGGCCGAGGTTTATCACAGTTTTACGATAGTTTTCAAATGAACGGAGACCAGCGGCGTGCGGGGGGTTAAGCTATTAATTATCCCGCTACGGGAACTCGGGTAGTTACGACACGTTCATACCGGGATTTAACGGANTTGTAGACTTTTAAGCCGGCCGAGGTTTATCACAGTTTTACGATAGTTTTCAAATGAACGGAGACCGGTGGCGTGCGGGGGGTTAAGCTATTAATTATCCCACTACGGGAACTCGGGTAGTTACGACACGTTCATACCGGGATTTAACGGAAAATTACGACGTACTCCCGACGTCTTATCTTTGACGAACTAAGGATCGAGTCATTAAATATCGCGAGCTAGTTTCCCCGGAGTGCGAGCCTCGGTAACGGCAGTTTTACCTCCGCGGCCCCCAGCGAACTTTCCACGAGTCGCTCGTTGTTACTCAAGTTTCCGCCGACCATTTTGTTGTATTCTCGTTCTCGCGAAACGGAATCGTTCGTTCGTTCGTTCGCCGCCGAAATTTATCGCCCAGCTCCGTCCAACTTCTTCTTAACGTTTCGCTTCCGTGAAACGTTAAGTCGTTACGAGTTCCCGTCGCCCGTAAAGGATAAAGTAAATAGGTACGACCCCGACGTACCGATCCGCGGTACTTGTTTTACACCCGCGAAACCGTTTAATTTATTCGTGGTTCCTCCACGGTTCCGTTACTCCGTAAGCTTAGATCAGTTGCAATAATATATCAAATAAAAATTAACATTCCCATCGAGAGCCTTGAATCCTCTTTGACATAATTCCTTTTATAAAATGGTGAACCACCGCGTAGTTTGTAAGGAAGACGGTCTTTGTCCCGTTTGTTTGACGACGAGCCTGAGTCTCCGGGCGTTAAGTATGGAAATGAATTACGAAATTAGTGTAGAGCCGACTTAAACAGTCGATTTAAATGCGTGATCCCTCGGCGGAAAGGGAGGGACGGGTGGTGGTAGGCGTCACTTAACGGCCATTCGAAGTCGCCTTTCGGGTCGGCCGGATCACTCCGGCGAACCCCTTTCGATCATAGTCCATTCTTGAAGGAGAGGGCGAACCGAGCGAGGAAACTTAAATCGAGTGGGATACCTAGAATTCAATTTACCTTCCTGCCCTTCGCCCCCTCGTTTCTCTTTCCACCTCACGTCACGATGTACACCGAGACTCTATTAGGGAAGAAGAAACCCTGGGACGAACGATAAAGCACGGGATAGAAACGGAATCAAACGACAATTCGTGGAACGATTTGCCCGTTCCGAACGTACATACCAGATGGATTATTCTTCTTAATACCAGTTGCCGTAGTTGCTTTCTCAGTGCATTAAACTCGCACGTTTTCAACAGGTGTAATCTGTTGACTTGACTGGTTTATAGTTCTGTTCCTTTTAAGGAGGTTCGTCAGGTTAAGGAATTAACAGATAGATCTCCAAAAAAAAATTTGATAGTCTATAACAGTATACCAGGATACTTCAAAAAAATTTGTAAGCCATTTGGATACCTTAATGATGAGATATTAATATAAATATTGGCTGAACTTCAGAAAACCCCCCCCCAAGCTTTTTACACGAAACCCACGTAATTCTACTAATTTGAACATGCTGAACACGAATATGACAATCATTTTTGGCGGAAATGAAAATTTATATAAAATACCAGAGATTAATTTGTAATTCAAGAACGCATTTGTCAGTTCGCTTTGAGAATGTTTATAGGT
>SMSR01008903.1:13577-64206 GCA_019453355.1 Ceratina japonica | reverse complement strand
TTTATTGTTCAATATGAGATTTTAGGATGTAATAACTTTTTTAATAACCTCGTACAATTTGTAACAATTTTGCCAGTGTTTTATCACTGCAATTTTTTACAACTATTAAAGTTTCATTATTTATTACTGTTTTTATTTAACAGCTCATACAACCTTCAGAACTCCTACTCAGACTTGCATTTATAAATTTTAATTTCAGAATCCTGTTTTACTATATGCAATTTAAAATGGCAGCATTACAAGAATAAAAATCGACTTGAATAACACGATATCCTTTCAATACTTTCATTTTCATAAAACACACAATTCCTCTCTGGTTATCAACATATCCATGAGCTTTGCACGAGTATCTACACACGAGGACGTNGAAACATTTAACGAATATTTTAATTGCAAATTTAGGTAGATTGGATGACTATGAATCGAGAAATATATAAACACAACAAACGAAATCTGCATCTTTCAGCAGTAGATAACCTACACTAGTCAAGCAAGCTTCCCTTTTCTATAACTTGCATTTGACTTGCTATGTACCAGATGAACCTCCTTAATCATGCGTGTTGATCAGAGCATGAGTTCGATTTTGTTTAAATTACAACATTGTATATAAAACAAAAGCTTTGAGCCTCATAATAATTGTAATTTTGTTTTACATTTTATACAAATTGTCGGCTTGTTAGCGTGTAAATTGTCTCGAATTATTTTTGTAGCCGAATTATTTTTGCAAAACGCGTTCCTATTCCCAGGTTTGAAACAAGCTCGAATTAAACCGATTCTGTGCGCGACGCGTAACGAAGAAGAGGCTGGCGCGGCCAGCTGGCTTCGAGAGGTACATAACGAAATTAGAGACTAGAATTCGCGTACCCGAACCGAATTCTCCTATCTAATTCGGATTTAAACGACCCCTTTAGCGGACTGCCTTTAAAACGTCTCGCCACGGGATGGGAATCGAGTCCCGGTAATGGAGAAAAGCCTCGGAACAGGTGCAGCCCCCTTTCACCGTGGCTCGCAATCGAAAAATCGTATTCCCCGTCCCGTGATGTCTTCATCGACGTTACACCGTGTACCCAAGTCGAAACAGTTTCCTCGATGTTCGCCTCGAGTGCTACGATTATCCCTTGCGATTGTTTTCGATTCAGGTACACGCGTTAATATATTAGAAGATCAAATAGAAATGATCATGGCTGATTTTTTATTCTATGACTGTTTGATGCGTACGAGCCGTAAGATCGCTGCCGAAAGTTAAAAAAAATGTAATAAAAAGGTACGTTCAATATTTGAAACAATAAACTTTTAGGAAAAATAATATTTGCACGAAATAAAGTTTATAAAATGGTTCTACGTGCTTCGTTTGACTCACATGGAATTTCTACGTATAATTTTCCAATATCTGGTTTTGGCATTTTTCTATAAAATTCTACCTGACTTTCAACTACAATTCTTATTTTTCCTCTTTTTTTATCGTGTATTTCACAATTAAATGATATGATTTCAACTGGAAAATATTCTCGAGGTATAAACAATTATAAAAAATTCTTTGTTTGTTGGATTTATACGTTCTCATGAATGAAACTTTTTATTGTTCAATATGAGATTTTAGGATGTAATAACTTTTTTAATAACCTCGTACAATTTGTAACAATTTTGCCAGTGTTTTATCACTGCAATTTTTTACAACTATTAAAGTTTCATTATTTATTACTGCTTTTATTTAACAGCTCATACAACCTTCAGAACTCCTACTCAGACTTGCATTTATAAATTTTAATTTCAGAATCCTGTTTTACTATATGCAATTTAAAATGGCTGCATTAGAAGAATAAAAATCAACTTGAGTAACAGGATATCATTCCAAGGCTTTCATTTTCATGAAACACACAATTCCTCTCTGANTTTATTACTGCTTTTATTTAACAGCTCATACAACCTTCAGAACTCCTACTCAGACTTGCATTTATAAATTTTAATTTCAGAATCCTGTTTTACTATATGCAATTTAAAATGGCTGCATTAGAAGAATAAAAATCAACTTGAGTAACAGGATATCATTCCAAGGCTTTCATTTTCATGAAACACACAATTCCTCTCTGATTATCAACATATCCATGAGCTTTGCACGAGTATCTACACACGAGGACGTTTGTGACAGTCATGTAGGTGGCAAGGTAACACGTTTGTTCGCACGTAGTTTGACGTATCCTCGTTACGAGCAGGTAGGCCGGGTACATGTACGTACAGTCCTTCGCGCGCTGCGATCACCATCGATCCGACAACCTAATTTCAGTAATTAGATATTTAACGTCGCCGAATCAACGCGATTGATTCCGCCTCCCCGCCGAGTCGGCCTCGCATCCGCACGGAAATTTCGCGGCTGCGAGCCGCTCCACCGGAAGCGATGATTCTCGCTGCCGCGATGCGGCACGTTTGCTTACGCGAAAGAGCCCGATAATTACGGGAGAGGTTGATGATGAAATTTTCCCGAGACGCGTCGCGCTTCAATTACGGGGAACGAGGTAACGTCCCTTTCGGAGCGACAAACCTAGTTTAGAGTCCAATTATCAGTTTTGCAGGATGAGCCTGGCACTTGGATTTTTCTCAGGATGAAAGTGTCGGACGTCGGACAAGTGGCAGCTAATACGGAATTGCAAAGTGAATTCGCGCCCCGTGGAGGGACAGCCGCGTCGCAGCAGGCCGCCCGCGACTGGTGCGACGCGACGCCTTTGGAATATTCACCCCTCGGCGTTGCAAACAAATACGCGTCATCGCGATGCCCCTATGTGCAGCAAATTCATCGACGCCGCTGAAAGCACACGCGTTCCCGCATTTTTTTTTTAACGACGCGTTGTCCGGAGGAGTAAATATGGAATAGGGGTGATTCACCTGCTTGAGTGTCCGTAAAGCAAACATAAGATAAAAAAATGCAACTACGTGTAGGAGCTTTAGCTCCCCAGGCATAAAGAAAGTCAGCCGAGTATTTCCACTTTAAGGGAGTTGTGTCTCTGGCAACGTTGAACATTAACTGCTGCGTATGAACAAAGTTTCATTAAAATCAGAATGTGGACTTTCCTTGTCAGTTAGAGTTAGCAATTTTATACGGTTAGTTACAAGTAGTTACGTAACCCGGCAACGTTAAACATGTAAACGATGTCTTTCTTCATCAACCTGACTAGTTGAGACTAGTGACGAGGGGAAGGAAGCAGGTAACTCTGTAAGGTTAGCTAAGTTTACGAATACTAAGTAGCTGCAAAACGGGGGGCGAGGTAACACGAGTAAAGCTTTAAGAGAGTCGCGGAAAGAGAGGCACGAGACCTGATCAATACGTCCTTCACACCTATTCAGACTTGAAATATTCGTAAAAAAAACCAGGAATGTTAAATTAATAATATGTTAGACACGAAGTTGATTTTGATATGGGCCGAAATTATGGTTTAAGAACAGCAGAAAACGATGTTTCATAATCCAGTTACGCGAACCGCAATCAGCGGCATAAAAAGGGGCAAACAAGGAATTGATGAATGATCAGCGAGAATCGAGAGGTTCTGACCGCGTACACGCGAAATCGATGATAGATGATCGATTTTCGGCCGCGCATTGTTTCTCCATTTGTTGCCGGATCCCGCCTATGGCCAGGCGGCTAGATTGAAGGCTTATCGTTAGCCACGTCGGCTGCCAGGACGGGTCTCTCTCTCGCGCGCGAAATTAGACATCAGGACAGTCGGGCTGTCTCGTCCGATTCCCTCTAGCTGTCACCGTTGCAAATCCCCCTTCTCGCCCCCGTTCGCCCCTTCTCCTTGTCACTCAATCCGGAGGTGTGACCCGGATACCGATTCCTCGAGGTTTCAGCCAGGAGAAATCGTGGCGTCTCCCTTCCTTCCTTCCTCTCTCCCTCCCCCGCCTGCTTCTGCTCGCCGGTTTCCTGTCCCCAGAAACAAGATGATCAAGACGACAACCCAGGAGACGGGAGGCCAGAAGGCTTTTTGTCCTGACGGGAGAGGACTACTATTCCCGTGGTATCGGGAAACGGGATGAAGTGTGGCTTTATCGGGAACCAGCCAGAAGTAAATCCCGGAAAATTAGTGTCTCGCGATTCTTTGTCGTTTGTTGCTCTCCGAACGTCTAGACAAATATGACGTCTCGCCGTTAAGCCGGATTCTTGTCTTCCGTCGCCGGGAACCCGGCACCGCGGCCAACTAATAACTTAACGCTCTAATCTCTTTCGCAATTAATACGTACATCGCGTTCCCGTTCCGAAAAAATTCCAATTCCTCTTGCGTCAAACGGACGAGTTACATTCTCGTTGTTTCGGTTAAACAGTCGCAGCCAGATTATCGTCCGAATTATTTCCAATCTCCCGTTTACCAATGGTTTTATTTCGCTCGGCCGGTTTCGCTTAATTCGCACAGAGTTTTATATGCGCAAATAAACATATTCCGCGAAAATTTCATTGAATCTTTTTCTCCATTATATTCCGGTGATTGTGTCGCGATGAGGGAGACGCAATTTTATCGGCGAACTTGTTTCCTCGGATAGAACGAGCGAATAAATTCCGAAACAAATTTAAAACGTTCAACGCGCCCGGACTGGAACTTTCTCACCGTTCGATCGCGACCCGTATCCGATAATGAAAAATTATCCGACTCCCGAAGACGGATTGATCTTACGTTTACACAGGGATTGGAACAAGGGCGCGACGTTTGATTTTTAGCCGCACCTGTTCCACCTGCCGCCCTCCTCGTTCCGCAGACGAATTTTATCGAACGTTCCCCCTCGTTCCAACTTTGAACTGTCTACTTACTCTGCTCCACTGAGTTATTTCCATAGTAACCTCCACAGTATATTAAACGAAAGTAAGAATCGTTATTATTAACCTGACGAATAATTCAGAAGGAAATACAGAAGGAAAATGTCATGTATGTAATTTTAATATTTATAAATTAAAAGCAAGGAAACCAGAAAGGATGACTAAAATAGTGGCATTCTTATGGGTACTTCCTGTCGTACGGAAGCGTCTGCAATTTTTTATAAGCTCTGGAATTTATTGCCACCGGAGTAAAAAAATAAAAAGCAGACCATTCTCTACTTTGTGTAGAATTGTGTCTCTTAAATATTTTATCCAAGAATCAAGGAAAATGTTTATTGCAAAAACGTTTTTTTTTTTCAATCTAGAAAAATGTTTCAGACAAAAGTTGTAGCTTCCGTTGTCAAATGTAAGAACGGTCCTACGAAATTTTTTTCTAAATCCATTTGTTAAAGAGAAATTGACGATGAACTAACCAATTACTATCTAGTATTAATTGTATATAACTCGTTAAATATTGGACTTACAAGAAGAATGCACAGGACTTTTCTTGTAGAGGACGTCAGTGCCTATAATTTCTCTATAACAATTTTTTCGCTAGCATCAATAATTAATTAATTAATAAATAAAACTTTTTCTTCGCCTACGCAAGACATGTTTCAGACTGAAGTTGTATATTTAGTTATCATTTACAAATTTTACCCACTGTGTTCTGAGCCTCATTCAGTCCCATTGGGCCCCATTCGCTGTCCCAGCGATTACACGGGCGCTATTATTCCTTCCCCGGTGATTGACTTTTTTTCACGCTCCGATAAATTTTCAAAATAATACTCGATGCTCCAACACGGATCCGCGTCGACGGTGCATTCGCAGCCGCCTGATTCAAAGTTATTCGATTGATTCAAAGTTGTTCGAAGGGATGCGTTGTCCGGTCATGGTTGAAGGGAATTTCGCCGTTCAATAGAAAATTCCAAAACCACGCGGCTTTCGTTTCGCTTTTCCGACAAGCATTTCAATATTGTTCCTTTGAGCGGACTGTCAAATTTTGTCGCTCCGTCGAGTTTCGAAATTGAAAAAGGTGCGCAAAAAATCACTCCTTTTGTACGCACGTTTGTTTATTAAAACGAAACGGGTGGTTCGATCCGGTTTCTCTTCAAATAAGGATTTCCCGTCCGCGGCGTATAATTTCCCCGCTGCTCCTCAGCGCGAATTGAAAAGTTTTAATGCCGCGTGTCCCTCCCCGACGAACAACGAATAAAGCAAGAAGGAGCAAACCGAGCAGCGGAGGCTTCGGCGGGAGACGCATGTATATGAACCGGAAGTTGGTTTATTTTGTATAAAGCCGACTACGTCGGCGAGAAAGCAATTCGAACAAGGATTTCAGTTCCCGAAGCACGGGGTCGTTTCTCGTAATCGAATAACCGAGTCAAAGCGCGAGTCGGGGAATTAATTTCAAAAGTTTTGCCGGATTAACGAAGTTTGTAAAACAACTAGTTATATACCTACGTACCCGCTACTTCATTTTCGCGCGTAACTTGAAACAAGAACTCCTCCCCGGGCGCCGTCTTACATACCTATCTAACTGTATCCGGCTGTCTTTGGTTTACCGCCGGCAAGTTTCGCGTGAAATTCGAGACACCTGTATTATCTGCGTGAATTACTGCCCGATTCGGGGCCGATTATGCGCGCCGTAATTTCCTCTCGTTAGAACCGAGATCGCCGATGAATCCGCGGCAGATCGGCGAACGAACTTGCACCGCGATTGCACTTCCCTCCCAATTGATACCGGCCATTATTGCGAAAATGAAGTTCCGTATCGCGAACGCAATCGTAATCGATCCCCTGCATCTAGTTAAAGATGTATAGGTTTGTTCCCAAGTGATCGCGACTTCTCGTTCCACGCCCGCNTTTCCTCTCGTTAGAACCGAGATCGCCGATGAATCCGCGGCAGATCGGCGCGAACGAACTTGCACCGCGATTCCACTTCCCTCCCAATTGATACCGGCCATTATTGCGAAAATGAAGTTCCGTATCGCGAACGCAATCGTAATCGATCCCCTGCATCTAGTCAAAGATGTATAGGTTTGTTCCCAAGTGATCGCGACTTCTCGTTCCACGCCCGACGCCGTTCTCCTTTCCCAGCAAACTTGCCGTGTGCTACCGATAGTTCGAATCAAGCGACAAAGTGCGTTTACTAAGTAACGATAATACTTCAGTTTCAAACGCGTATAGTGCTCCTCGCTTGAATAGTTTCGAGTAACAACTGATATGCATGAAAGTTTACGTTAAAGATAGGAATTTTTCTGAAAATTCTTGATTATTTAATTAGAGTCGTTTGCACTACAAATTAGTTGATAAAGTTAGTAGATAACATTAGTTTATATTGACGTTAGAAAATACTTTGTTGTTAGAAACGTAACAGGTGACTGACTGTCACATGAATAGCCTCAACTATTTTTATTGAGTATTAGTTTCATTTATCATAAATAAACTGAATTTCTTCATTAAAACGACATCATGTACTTTTTTTTTTTAAATTCAATATGGTAAAAACTAATGACTAAGAAAAAAATTGTTTCAAACAAAAATTATTCGTTTCAAGTCATGGATTAAAAAGTATGTGTTTCCATTTAAAAAAATAAAGTTGAATAATCTTGAAAACATGATGAACATTGAAAATGATATGATTGCTGCATCAGCTTTGACTTAAACTTTTTATTAAAAAGATTTCTTTCTCCGGAATTTAGTTTTTTAGGTATTCCAGGTGGCCAGGATAAATTTCCCAGCCTATACATACATATATAATACTTCATTATTACATACAATTTCGTATAAAAAGTGGATTATTTGANAAAGATTTCTTTCTCCGGAATTTAGTTTTTTAGGTATTCCAGGTGGCCAGGATAAATGTCCTAGCCTATACATACATATATAATACTTCATTATTACATACAATTTCGTATAAAAAATGGATTATTTGTAGCCATCCAAGTGAATAATACTATATTATTCATCATTATGTTTTATTGCTTTAAATACAAAAAGCTTCAACAATTTTCAACAAAAATAGTAATTTAAAAGCAGAAACCGCCACAGGAAATGTGTGGAAGTATATGATGAGAACGAATTGCAAATACGAAGAGAAAACGTCAGACAGAACTGAAAATCGCGGGGGCTGACTGCTTAATTTAACGGCAATGAATTCGTCGTCCCTGGTGCGAATCTCTCGACGAGACTAGGGGAATAAACTTTCGTTCAGCTACGTAAACCGCCGTGCAGCGTTGTGCTAGACTCCTCCTTTATAATCACATTGCCCGATCTTGTTTCTCCCGTACGTGTGCTAGTCGAGCCAAAAGAAAATCGCGACATACATGGAAAACATGAAGCGAGAGTATTAGAATTTTCATGCTATTTACTTGTTACGTCGAAAGAATTGAAAGGAAATCATTAATTCTTTTATTGAAGTATTTTATTGGAATATCACAGAAGACTTCATCTTCAATTGCTATCCAATAAATTCAATTATCTATACAAATGATCCTTTGTACTGTGTAAGAACGTTAAAAGAAACAAGAATATTTAAGGGGTTAGATCACTATAGAGCAAAAAAATAGGCATATTTTGTGATTTTCTTGTAAACAAAACCATGTATCTCCTTGAAAAAATAATTTTGTATAGTCAATTACATGTATAACAAAAACCCTATTTTGCAACTCCGATTTATCTCATGGTTTCGTTACAAAAAAATCACAAAATAGGCTAATTTCTTTTTACCTTTAGAGTCCTTCTTAATGAAATTGGCATCAAATTACAATGTAACATGTCAAATCCATAAATGTGATTGTCTAGCTCAGAGAATCGGGACAAAAATAGGCATATTTTGTGATTTTCTTTTAAACAAAACCATGTATCGCCTTGAAAAAATAATTTTATATAATCAACTACATATATAACTAAAACCCTACTTTGCAATTCCGATTTATTTCATGGTTTCGCTGCAAAAAATCACAAAATATGCCAATTTCTTTTTACCATTAGNAATTTCTTTTTACCCTTAGAATGGTCTAACCCTTTAATGAAATTGGCATTAAATTGCAATGTAGTATATCAAATCCATAAATGTGATTGTCTAGCTCAGATTTGGGGAATCGTAATATTAGAGGTATCGTTGGGACGGAAAGCCTCGTAAAAGGGAGAACAGTGGAATTCGAGGGCACTTTTGGTAATTGACGTGGGTTGAGCCGTGCGAGTAGGGGTAGTTGTACGGCTATAGTGTGTCGTCGTAATTAAGGAAAGGTGAAGAGGTGACACGGTTAGAGGTTCATTGCTGATCGATGAGCACAAGGGTGTTTACGCTGGCGAACGCGCCTGAGGATCCTTCAACCCTCGTCAACCCGTACCCTCGGATCTTTGTTTTCTTACCTTATACTTACTCTACGTATACGTCAACGGGAGAAACGGACTGTCAAACTCTCCTTCGAATTAACGGCGGCAAAGTAAAATTGCTCGTTAATTAAAAGATCTGGTTAAAAAAGACAAACCTCGTCGTCGGCGCTCGTCGCCCGATGGATTTACGAGGTCTTCAGATATTATTTTGTATTCTCATCGCGCGGGAAGGATTCCAGCAGACTCCATTAAAATGAATATTTAATCGCGCTCTAAGAGATAGCGGTGTTATCGCGGAGAATGAGAATTTTTTAACGCTTTTGTTCGGAGTTGTTACAAGGAAGAANCGGGAGAAACGGACTGTCAAACTCTCCTTCGAATTAACGGCGGCAAAGTAAAATTGCTCGTTAATTAAAAGATCTGGTTAAAAAAGACAAACCTCGTCGTCGGCGCTCGTCGCCCGATGGATTTACGAGGTCTTCAGATATTATTTTGTATTCTCATCGCGCGGGAAGGATTCCAGCAGACTCCATTAAAATGAATATTTAATCGCGCTCTAAGAGATAGCGGTGTTATCGCGGAGAATGAGAATTTTTTAACGCTTTTGTTCGGAGTTGTTACAAGGAAGAACCGCGAACTTACGCGACTCATCGCGAAACTGATCCACGCAAAAGCGGCAAAGACGGCGTAAGTAGAGAGCGGACGGGCAACGGAAGTAGTCGAGGTCGGCGTACAGTCAGACGCGTCGGACTTAACAGGTGCCGTGTTTGCTCGTTTAATACTTATCGTGAACGGAATCCTCAAAGAGCTTGTGGAATATCGTTTTACCGGTGTAACAAAATATTCAAATGTTAAAAAGAAATTACCTTCTCATCTCTTTAGAGCGATGCTTCGTTAATGCAGTATTAATCCTCGCGGTCTGAGTCCCTTTGACGCATTAATATCAAAAACGTATCGTTATCCATGTCTTTCAACGAGTTTCACTGAATAGAGCTATTCAAGAAAGCACGGAAAGAATTCATATTGTACCATTTCCAGGGAATTACGTTTCGAATTGGGTCAGAATTGATTCGCGTGTGCGAGTCGAGAGTCGAACGGTTACACAAGTGGAAATAATCGATCCCACGAATCTAAGTAAACTACAGCGCAAATGGGATGATTCTGGATCATTTTCCTCGTGAAATATTTCGTTTAGACACGTCGAGAGGAATTTCCAGTAGGAACATCAGGCTGAATTTCCTGCGTACGTACTTAGCCGTGTAGGCAGGTTGGGCGGGGGCGGCGAGGGTGGCATGTAAGTGGTGCGCGCCCGAGGGGATTAATATTAAGGGCGCATTTCGACGTGCCTTAGCTCTCTCTCGGTCCAACCCCCATCGACAGCGCCGCCCGGCCCCGGCTGTGACCCGATTTTCCTCGATAACAGCGCTCGTGTGCACCACCGGCGCGGCGTCTACATAATTCACGCGTCGAATGAA
Source organism: Ceratina japonica (assembly GCA_019453355.1). NCBI lineage: Eukaryota > Metazoa > Arthropoda > Insecta > Hymenoptera > Apidae > Ceratina > Ceratina japonica. The sequence goes on along the minus strand of SMSR01008903.1, from coordinate 53,547 downwards.
GCCGCCCCCGTCGTTTTCGGCCAATACAATCCGGCTTGACACTTTAATCCACCGCGATCCTACGAATGCACTTCGTATATATTTGACTTGGTAATTCGCGACCCGGCTGGCCCGCGTTCATTCCACCCTCTCGCTCTGCCCGCACCCCTCGCGTGTTTCCCTCTCTCGTTCTCGCCGGCGGGGAACAAGCGTTATCTCGCCGATATACAATGCCGCCTTCTTAATATCAACCCGCGCCGGCGACGAAAATGAATTCGAAACTTCGAACACGTGCCACGTATTCCTGGGAACGTATGCTCCGGATCCCTTTACCGATTGAATTACAGTCGACGCTGATGCTCTGGATAAATTTCGGATTGCCGTTTCGTCGCGAGGGAATCGAGAAACTGTCCGACGCGTTTCAGCGGGCGATTATGCGCGATCACGCGAGCGTCGGAGAATTTTTGGTGAAACGATACAAGATTAAAAGGGTTTTAGACTTTCAAGAGAGTGAAGCAGGATCATCGACGAGTTTAAACTGTGACGAGTCAAGCATGCGCTCGGGTCGAAAATAAAGCAAACAATTTCCGTTTAATCCATCTCGCTCGCTTGACAAACGGACGGAACGTCACCTGTAACGCGGGTTTAACGGAATATTTCATTGTCAGTTCGATTTAATATTTTTCGTTTTGACGCGGCCGTGATAAAAAGTAAACAGGGAATGCAGTGCCCGGCCGGTAAGGAGAAATATTCTCTCGATTACGCGATTGAAACGCGTATTTTGGCGACGGCCGAACGGAAAAAGTGATCGCGAGAAGTGTCAAAATAATTTATGAAACCCCGATTTATTTCGCGCGAAACGCGAAATTGGTGCGATCGGAGCGGATTCGGTCGTCAGCTTCATTTGGTATTAGTTTCACTTCGGTTTTTATCCATCCCATCGGGGCAAATCCGTCGCATTTTTATGGAAGTTCGTGCGTCCTTTGGTTTACACAAAACGTCCGGCTATGAAATAGTCCGGCACGTTCAAACAAAACAATAATCGGCGGCAGCGAGAGATCCCCGTGGCATTTGATCGGCCAAGGTAGAATTTCCGCGTTTTCAACGTTCTACGTCGAAAACAGCGATTTTCCGGACGGCACCGGGCGGCGGCGCGGGATCGGAATAAACGAGCCGACGAATGTGAACGTCAACGGACGGATAATGGAGACGCGCAGCGCGTACGCCCGGGCCAGGAGATAAATGAATTTTAGAAATTAGAACTGCGCAAGCGACACGGAAACTTCTGTAACGCCCTAAGAGCTTTCCCGTGGCCCGGCCGGGGTGGGAAGCAGGCCTCATTAACTCTAATGAAACGAGCTTCTGTTCCGCGCGCGTACAAAACAATTATCGAACGCTATCCATGCGTCCATAACGCGCGCTGTTAAGAATGTTCCAACGCGAATAATCGCCGAACTTCGCGACATTTTACTTTCCATTTATTGTTATTTTAAAGTTAGCCGGGTTTTACCGAGCTGAAACATTTTCGGGTCCGATATTATGCTTGTTCGTAAGCACGAAGTTACCCCGGAACAGCTTTTCACCCCCGAATTGCTCAAAGTACTAAAATACATATTCATCTGCATACGCGCGATAACTACTTCGAAAACAAGAACCATAATGGCGATACGTACGTGTGCGTACGAATACGTGAGCCAGCGCGCTTTTCCCTCGTTCTGTCTTATCCTTTTTCAATTCGTCGTCATTTTTCAATCACAAATGTTCCGTTCCCGAGCCCGGAAATTGCTGCCGAGAATAAAACTCTTTTACGCGTTACACAATTTTCGAGAACACAGTTTTTCCATCCAGCTCGTTCCCAGAATTAATTACATTCCGAAAGTTCTATTTTCCTTGGGGTAAAAATACGGGTGGGAGAATAAGGAGATATAAGGCGCGGCGGAGAAAAGGCTGGCTGGATGAGGGCCTGTTTTTCCGACCTTTTAGAGGAGCGTGATCACGCGACCGTGCGCGCCAGAAATTTGCAAACTCAAAAGTTAATTAAACGACTTATCATCGCTTTAGTCTCTGTCCGACCCTCCAGCGAAACAGGGAAAATGAGAATACAGCGTTCTGGGGTGAATTCACGCTCGCGTCCGCTATTATTGCAGCGGCTAATTATAAACAAAATATGTACGCTGTACAACGAATTAATTCTCTCGTAAGCTGCGATCGGCCGATCTTGTACTCGACACTTCCGCGCGAAACTTCCTTCAGGATTTTACTAGAACGAGCTCCCTCAAGTATTTCAGCCTTCCCCGTGTCTCGTGCAAGGACGACGACGGGGATGAAAAAAGANCCGCGCGAAACTTCCTTCAGGATTTTACTAGAACGAGCTCCCTCAAGTATTTCAGCCTTCCCCCCGTGTCTCGTGCAAGGACGACGACGGGGATGAAAAAAAGGACGGAAGATAGTCAGGGTCAGGCGAGAGCGGAGGTCGCGGGGGCTTGAAAAGGGTTGAAATATCGTCCGTACTGTTCGCCACGTGGTACGTTTCCTTACTGGTGAGAAATCTTAGCTCTCATCCTCAGATAGAAATTTCCATTAAAACCGTCCTAGCCGCTCTTAATGAGGTTTATCGCGATGAAGTTGTTCCTCTTTGGAACGGGGATATAATTTATGTTTCATTCTTGTCTCAATTAAGAGTTCCGAAATGCCGCCCCGTAACACATCGTCGAGCCTTCCGTCGACGCTGGTGCCGCTAAACGAGTTTCCACCCCGAGCTAGACGGAGTTTCCATCTCTTACGAAGTTCTCCCTTAACCCTTTGCCATTTGTTTCGAGAACATACTCTTTGAGATGCCGAACGTGTTTCGTTACGGGAGACGCAAATGAAATATTGACACTTTGAGCGGCGGCGCGGGCGAAAATTTATATCGTTTTATAAGCGGCGCTCAATAAGAAGAGGAAACTTACCACATTTGTCTGGATTCGACGGGCATTCATCGTTAATCTTCGCCCGGCGGCTGCGAGGTATCGTCGTCCTACTTTCCTTCCAGTTCGCTCTTTTTTTTTTCCGCTGTAACGTTTTCGGACGGGGACGGCATACTGGATGTCGCGCGTCGCGCGATGTGCAGGAGCGAGTCCAGGCGCTGGCGTGTACTCGACAAGCGAGGAAGGTGGAAGGGAACCATGTGCGGCACGTGATGCACGCCACGCCGGGAAGAAAGATATGCGAGCCCGGGCCATTCTCCGAGACAAACGTTTTTATTACGAGAAATCAGGAGGCGAGACGTAATGTAGGGCTGCGCGCAAGCGCACCCTCCGTTCCGGAAGACGTTGGCCCACCGTGCGGGACGGGGAATTGCTGCGGGAAAACATGGGCATTGTGGTTTAAAACAGCGTTATTACGATTCGTTCTTTTTCTAAAGAACCTGTGATTCATAAAGAGCAGCGTGTCCGCCGGGAAAAGTTGCCTATTAACTTTTGAAAGATTGCTTAGTTGGATTTCAAGAATACAGACGAGATTAATACTAATTGAAAGAGAGACCTTTTGTTATTAGAAAACGAGGTTATTAAAGGGAACGAAACCTGATTGTATTAGGGTCCGTTCACACTCACGGACCGTACCGTACCGTACCGTAACTTTCACGTAATTTTTGGAGTCGGGCCGTAAAAAAGTAGGGCCGTAGCAAAGGGTCTAAGGGAAACCCGTACATCGTACCTTCAAAAATTACGTACAAATTGATCTGAACCTTAGGGGGTCGGCAGTTAAAGAAAGGTCTAGCATGTAGTCGAAACTGCACAGGAGGTGGTGCACCCACACTTTCGCACTCGTCTCGAGAAGTCGCCAGTCCTTTCTGAGGGCCCCATCCTTTTACATGGGTTTTCCTTAGACTCTTTGCTACGGCCCTACTTTTTTACGGCCCGACTCCAAAAATTACCTGAAAGTTACGGTACGGTACGGTACGGTCCGTGAGTGTGAACGGACCCTAAGGCGTTAAACAAAAACAATTACAAAGCATTGAAATTTTAACAATTGTTAGACATACAATAATAAAACACCGTGCCAAATTTTGTAAATTTTACGAGGCCATTAAAAATGTTGTTACATGTTCAATTTTTATGTTGAATAACATTCTGATTTTATTTATCAGAAAATATAAATGAAATAAGGAGAGAATTTTGTAATTTGATATAATTCTTAATAAATGTTTTGAAATTTAAATAACATCAATTTTGAGAATTTTATTTCAGACAATAAAATGCAAGGAAAAGTAGTTCAGGTGTAATCCGATAAAAAATACCAAACCATATATTACACAAGTAAAAATTATAAAAATTTTTCTGACTTAAAAAACGTTTACCAATTTTATAAACTATACTTCTTCGCAAATACAATTTTTCATAGAAGTTTATTGTTCCAAATGCAGAACACATTTTTCATCAAATTTGATAAATTCTTGGCAGAGCTACAACTAGAAAAAATTTGAAATTCGTGGATTTCCTGAAATATTTAACGATCTTTTGCCTTTGTGCTACGTTCAAACTACGGAAACCATGTTTACAACGAAGCGTATTCGTTGCAGAAGCTAATATACGGGAAAACATTCAAATGGCGAAGTGCTTTCGTAAGCAGATAAATCCACGAACATCGGATTAACTAATGTATACTTACGCTAATCAAGAATAACGAAACAAGAATCCGGGGAACACACATAAGAAACGCGTAACGCGAAAAAAGGAAAGAGGCGAACTGGGGTAGGTCCGGAAGGGAGGTCGGAGCGCGAGAGGGTTAGAAAGACTAGCGGTTTTTCTCCGGTGAACTACCCTTCTCTATCTGGCGCGCGAACATAACCCAGTGGTAGCGAGCGAGCGCACTGCCAACCAAGCCAGCCAATCCCCACCCGTCGCCCCTCTGTCCCGCCGGTAGCGCCGCCGGGCGGCAGCTTTCTCAATCGCTCCGCGTGCGGGTGGTCAGTCGCTCTCTGTCTGTCGCGCGCGCTTAGTGGTTTGGGGTGTTGTCGGCGAGGGTGATGGTGTCGGGCGCCAGTCGCTACGCGGACGTTGAGCTCGGGGTTTCCGTCGTTCGCGAGACCTGTCCTTCCTCGTTTTTTTCATGCGCGCGATCCGTTTATGTGTTCGCCGATCGGTTCGCCGCGCGACGGTTTGAAGCGACGCATGCGGTTATGTTTCGCGATCGGTGAACGCCGGTATTGAGTTCGATCTCGATCGATTCGGTGTGAACCGGGATCATTTGTGAACGGTAAAAGTGTCGCTCTCACGTGAATCGCAGGATTCGTAGGATCGTACGATCTCTCAGTTTATTCTACCTGGTGATTCTGTTTTATAACAGAAGGAGGATACTCTCTGCGGTGCAGCATGCAGGACTATTACGGATACCAACGCTAATTCTATGCAGTTGCGACGATTTTCAAAGTAAGTGGGTTAACTTAATTTACGCGAGAACATTTCATCCAGTTTGGACCTGATTTTGATTGTTTATAACGACATTGTGACGTCCTCCGTGACCGATCGTCCTTCGTCTTCATCCGCGTTACGGAACATTACGAGCATAAGTTTCCTCAAATCTGACAAATGTTAAAAACGTTGTTTAGTGCATTGTGTAATAATTATGTGTGTAATAATTATTATATTATTAATAGTGTGATAACGATTCTGTGAAAAGCGATCATCTCAGGCACGAGATTCTGGGAATCGAGGTTTCCCGGATTTGTCTCTCGTGAAAGAAATTGCTTCCCAAAGCAGAAACTACATGCATTCTCGGTGCTTTACTCCCCGGAGAGTTCCTTTAGGGGTTGTTGGGAATCATTTACGACTTCCAAACGAAGAATCTCTTCGATCGAACCGGGGGATTTTCCTTGGGTCGCGTGAAGGAGAAGAGCAGTCGGTTAAACGAAATTAATGGTTGCACGTCGACGAGCGGATCGTAGGGAACAATTAAACGAGAGAAGGTAAAAGTTCGGAGTCAGTCTTAACAACGACGTACTCGATTACTCTTCTTCGTCCCGTTACAAAAATTCATTTCAGTCGCACGATTTCGCATCTCGTTTCCCCCCGAAATTCAATTTAAAACCCTGAATTAATGGTCCACTGGACACGCCGTGATATTAGAAGCTTATCTGTGTTCTATCTGGCTAATACGTAATACCCAAAACACCGAATCGATTTAGCGAATCATTGTTTACGTTCCTGAGCAAGGATTTGCGTCTGCTTGGACTTTGGAGTCACGGTCAGCCGTGACTTGTTTACCTCCCTCGCTATATCTCATAAAAGGTATTGTGCGTTATTTTTCTCGTTTTCCTTTGCTCCGTTCATGGACGCCGATAGTCGGGAATCGAGTAAACCGGCCAACTTCGTTCACGTCCCCTTCGAACGTATCCGTTCCACGTCTACCAAGTTTCGGCGTCGAGGAAGTTAAAAAAGGGTGGAAATTCGGAGAACGGATGAGGAGGGTAGGCAAATAAACGAGGACGACAACGAGCGAATTTGTCATAAAAGTCGAAAGGGGTTATCGACCGCGTCCTACCGCGACTTTTCGGGGACAGCCGGTTATAAATACGAGTACGTACTCCATACGCCCATTGCTCGCATGGAAACTACGTGCTACATACATCTTTCTCCCTCCCCCGATCTCNTCTTAACAACGACGTACTCGATTACTCTTCTTCGTCCCGTTACAAAAATTCATTTCAGTCGCACGATTTCGCATCTCGTTTCCCCCCGAAATTCAATTTAAAACCCTGAATTAATGGTCCACTGGACACGCCGTGATATTAGAAGCTTATCTGTGTTCTATCTGGCTAATACGTAATACCCAAAACACCGAATCGATTTAGCGAATCATTGTTTACGTTCCTGAGCAAGGATTTGCGTCTGCTTGGACTTTGGAGTCACGGTCAGCCGTGACTTGTTTACCTCCCTCGCTATATCTCATAAAAGGTATTGTGCGTTATTTTTCTCGTTTTCCTTTGCTCCGTTCATGGACGCCGATAGTCGGGAATCGAGTAAACCGGCCAACTTCGTTCACGTCCCCTTCGAACGTATCCGTTCCACGTCTACCAAGTTTCGGCGTCGAGGAAGTTAAAAAAGGGTGGAAATTCGGAGAACGGATGAGGAGGGTAGGCAAATAAACGAGGACGACAACGAGCGAATTTGTCATAAAAGTCGAAAGGGGTTATCGACCGCGTCCTACCGCGACTTTTCGGGGACAGCCGGTTATAAATACGAGTACGTACTCCATACGCCCATTGCTCGCATGGAAACTACGTGCTACATACATCTTTCTCCCTCCCCCGATCTCTTTTAAAATTCGTTCGCTTGCTCCGTTTTTTCCAATTTCCAACCACTCGGTTCGGCGAAGTTCCGACGATCATCGACGTTGCCTTCGCGCGTCCAAGTGTCTCTTTCACTCTGATTTAATTTTATACTTTTCGCTTAATCCGAATACCTCGGCGCGTTCCTCGGCTCGCCCGTTTTTACGACGCACTCTAAACGCTACATCAATTATGCCGCGAGGCTCGTTAGTAAGAGTTGTTCATCAGCGTTAATAGAAATGTTAATCCCGCCGGGGATACATTTGTCGAACTAGGATTAATGACAAATTAGTTATATTTTGCGAAATTATTCACCGGAACATATTATCTATTATTGGTAATGAAATTCGGTCGTGTCACATCAATGTTGGTCGGCAAACCGTAATTCATGGAAATTAAACAAATTTTCGACGATGATAATTCTCTCTGCAAAAATCATTATACGTATAAAACGAATGATAGCTAAAGCGATTATTGTTTCGCCCGGTTCGATTTTCTAGTGAAAAGCGGCATATGAATTAATAATAATTAACAGCGCCTGCTGGCTAGTTTGTTTGAAAGTGTATTTTTGCGCACGACTGATTTCGCTTGATATTTCAGCCCGGCCTGAGTATATGATTAAATACCGTTTCGTCCGTTCCAATTGAGGACCGTAAATAAATTAAGCAACATTGAACCGAGCCCGCGGAACAAACGGGAATTTATGAAAACGTAATGATCGCTAAAGGTGTTATACGCGGTTCACAATTATTTCAGTGCGCGCGACCGTCGCCGTCGCGCGTTGTTTCTCGCGTCGCGAATCTTTTAAAAACGCCGCTCGCAATCTGTAACAGGCCGGCGCGCATTAATCCGTGTAAACGGAAACCGCGATATTTCATCCGCCGGCCGGGGAGAAAAAGCACAGCGACTGTGTTCGCGATCCGGTGTAAATATCTATTGTCGTTCTCTGCGCTCCCCTGCGCCTTCCACGCAGGTGCCTTTCTTTCGCATGTAAATGCACCTAGGGCGCATATAAATTGCGTTGTTAAACGTGTTTGCCGAGATCACGTCAACGAGAGAGCGCAGTGCTTTCAGGATTCCCGGCGAATGCTTCGCGAATGGACTGAGAATTTCTACCTCGTGTTTTTCGTTACGATTATTTAATATTCTGGTAATCCTCAATTAATATCATATATCCGTGCGCGACAAATATAATATCTGTTTAATTATTGCACCGAGTTTATTTTTATTTCCGATTTACCGAAAATTGCAGGTGGCATGCTTTTGGTATTTGATTCGCGTTGGTGTCGCGCGGATTCGGAATCCTTGTTTCGTCGCCAAACTTTATTCCTAGTAAATAGCGTGTTTTCCACGGTGTGGGCAAATAACGTTGAACGTACAGAGAAGCCTGAAATCCCGTCGCTGTAAAACGAGCTTGTTTATTGCGGATACGCTTTTAATTCGTAATTCTCGAATTGGCAGTCGGAAATAATTACGTAGCCGCAGTTAAATGTTTTCTTCACTCGAGGCTTTCAAAACGTTCTGATTATAAATTTGGCTGAAATATGCAGTTTATTTAATTGCGTTGCAGTCGTGTTCGTTTCCTTTGGGCGTTTCGTAGCGTCACCGACGAACAGAAGGTTGCCGGGCGCTCGTTTCGATTACATATATACGGGTAATCACGCGATAGGCAAAAAAGGATGAGAAAATTGGCCGGAAAGGGCGGCAGCCGTGTGCGCGTCGCCGATGGCGGCGGTGTTGGCGGTAACGGTGGTGGTAGTGGCAGGTGACGGTAACGCAGTTTGTTTCCGGTATCGAACAATCGAAGCGAGGTGCAACGCGCGTGACGACTGGTACAAAGGCAGATGCAATTTGATGCATTGTGAGCCGTATGTTCGCAGGAGAGGGGACACGCCGTATATTTAGTGCTTTCGCGCAGAATGCGCGCGTAGACCGTGACAGAACGCTTTCCATTTCCTTCTATCGGAGGATCTCACTCGATGTTTATGATTAATGAAATCAGCCGATCCTTTTCGTGCCCGCCGTTTCCGTCGTAATCGGGGCTAACGAACGGAACCCCCGAATCGGCCCCGAATACCGTGCCCGCTCCTTCCTCCGATTCGTTTTCAATTGTCGATGCTCGCTCGACTCGAAATTCACGCTAGCGATCGCGTTCGCTGTAACACCCGATTTTCTTTGTTCCCGTGACACGTGCGGAACGTCGTTCGGTGAACTCGTTTCCTACGGAATTGATAATATCCGTGCGCCAACTTTCCTCGGGCTTCGTCCTTTTATATTCATATCGCAATTAAGGCAGTTCTTCCAATGATATGCGTATTAGTCAAGATAGGATGTAAAACTAAACAGGTATAAGTACCAGACTTTTTCTATGGTAAAAATCCATATATTAAAAAAAAGAAGAATTAAGGACATTACATTATTTTGTAAAATGAAGAAATAAGTATTTTCGAAAAAATTATAGATAAGGCGATAACATTTAGAATTTAGAATGATATTACTCAGTGATTAGATGGTCAATAATCTCAACAACAAGCTTATGTGTTTTATTACAATCTGTACTCATTTCGTCACATTTTTCAAGTATGATTCAATACTTGATCGATGGATGTATTTCTCGTGTCAATACTATTAGTCTAATAATAATTTATGTAAACTTTGATTGATGTTATTTCGAAAATCAGATTATCATTCGATGCAGAATTTAACACGCATTGTACAAAATTTCAAACGATTCTTAATGCACTTAACATAGACGACAACTACCATAAGTGACGATTTAATGTCTAATCAGTATTACTATAGAAAATAATATTGTAAATGACATTGTCTCGTAGGAACAGACGAATATCCATTCTCATCGCGAAGGAAAATTAGGACTAAAGAATTTTGGGCTTAAATCTGTCGGACATTTCGAAGGAGAGTAAGATTTCCTGTGCATAACGAGATGGTACAAGGGTCTCGTGTAAATGCGACGTTGCATGGTGTTTCCGTGTCGCAAGTTCCCGGGTATAATGGAAAAGCGCGGCTCGGAACGGATTGCACCCTTTCGACGATTTAATTCGCTGAAAATTAACCGTAGTAACGAGGTATCTGGCGCCGAGGCGAGAACAAGGGGAGCGCGGCGAACAAAGCTGAGCCGCACGGCGGTAAAAAGGGTTTTCGGTGTCAACGCGCGTCGCAGGATCCCGAGCGTTCGTCATTATCGATTCCCGTGGCGGGTCTCGCCGCATAAATATCGCCCGTACAGGATATAGTCTCGCGTGTTATTACGTCGCGAGGGATCGTGCGCGGACTACATTCTTCTTTCTTCTTCCTCCATTACGCGGCATCGTTATCGGTCTATCCATCCGATGTGTGTCGGGAACGCGGCGTGCGGGGAGGAGCGAGGCATCCGCGGATGCCAGTAGTAGAAATTACAGCGGCCGTAAAACGTTTAAGGGGGATGTTTGTCGTGCCTGCGCGTCGATCAAACAACGAGATTCGTCTTTGCATTGCGTCGCGTCGGTGTTTAACAAACGCCTGAACGGGATGATAAGAATCCAACTATTTAGATGTTTGTGCTGCGCGAAATTGTTTGTTTGGCATAAACCTCCCAGAGTTTTGCTTCGAAATTGTTTTAGAACAACCAAAACCTAGCAAATTATCTGCAAACATATGCAGACGTAATAGAGTTGAGATTATAGTAGCGAACTGCGCGAGAACTATTTTGACATTCATCTGAAATATGCATGCGATCAGCGAGTATACATGCACACGCAGCGGAACGTTTAACGAACGGTGGGGTCGTAGCAAGAAAATTTGCAACTTCTTCTTTCCTGGCCGTGTAATCTGCAAAAGTTGTCGGACAGAGTTAAATTCCCATTTGTACAACAAAATGCGGCTCGTTCTCGCGGTCGTTTCTTGCCCTATTCGCAAAGTCCATCCCTTGAGCGCGTAATCTAGATCTCCCGCGGTGACTCCGCTCCACTCGATTTCTTCCGCGCGGAACCCGTTCGCAATCGCGGCGTCTCACGCGATAAACTCGCCTCGGGAAGGCAATAATACCGCGCGCGCGAACTCGGTGAGTTCGGAGAGTCGATCGTCGATTTCAGAGCGATTCAGAAACGATTGAATCCGCAGTAGCCCACGGTGGAACATGTTCGAAGCGGCGGGAGTCGATAGCTGCTCGCTCGATTATTGCGTTTCGACGCGGATAATGCATCGAACGATCCTTTTCGCTATTACGCTCGCCCGTTCGCCGCGCACCTTGCCAGCCCGCGATAGTCGGCCTGTTCCTACCCGGCGATGGAACGCGCCGGTACATAAATCAAACCGTACAAGATATATTGGTCGGAATAAGGAGCGGTATCAGGATCGTGACGATAACCGAGTACGTTGCCAATAAACGTGGATTTAAACACTGTTCACGGCGTTTGCGAAAGCGATCTTCGTCCCGTAACATCCCCTTCAATCCTCCGTGGCAACTCGGCTTCCCTTGCCAATAATAAATATTTTGCATCAGGTGTCTGTCACGTCGGAGCACGCGGAATCGCTGCATTCTATTCGACTCGCGAAGCTTTAGTGCGGGATTCGAGAACGGGATAAACTGTTGCGAAAACTGTGACGTAAGACTCTGCACAGGATCGCGTGGAAGTGCGCTCAGTTTCGAAGGTTTTTCCCTCTGTCCACACGGACTGGCTCTGTTCTCGTTTCGCGATCCCGATCGTCGAGTATCTCTGGAACCGAACCACGCGTTCATATCGTCGACAGATTTATCCATGAACAGACTTCGTAAAAGTCGCAATCGAATATACCAGCTGATCCCGTTTCGACGCCGATCTCCTTTGTGTACGGGCGCCCGGAAGCGGCCGGGGATGGGATACATATTCCGAAGACGTTCTCGCCACCGCATCGTGGAAAGGTCGATGGATCGATATACAGACAGATGGATAGATAGATAGAGAGGGAGAGAGAGAGAGAGAGATGAGCGCGTGGGCGGGTGCCAAGTCTTTGGGTCAAAGGGATCCATCGAAGACGGTGGAAGAATGGCATTTTCATAGCCCGATTATCGGATCGGCGCGGCGTACGAAATTCGCGCGCATATTCTCTCCCGTGCCGAGGGCACAGGCTGGCGTCGTCCTCTCGCTGAGCTCTCTTACTTAAAATTTAAGTAGGATTTAACTTGGAAATCCTGCCGCTTGATTGGGTGATTGACGGTATAAGTAGAGCTTAAAGTTTGGCCTGGAGGAGGTAGGTCCTGGCTACGTTCCCCCGTGGCACTCCCGCCGAAGAGGTAAGGGCGGTTCGACGGATCGATCCCTTAACCGGTATATATGCATGCACGCGCTAGGAAAACGGCGACGTGCTTCACTTTAATTACGCCGACAAAGTGGCCGGGAGTTTTGTTTGCGCTTTATTGTCATCCGTCGCGAACTCGAAAATAAGATTGCCCCGGAAATTAACTTGGCTCGCCACAAACAGAATTTATCCGAGCCGCAAACGGCGACGCGCCACGTTCAAATCCGTTCTGTGATTTCATTGCGACTCTTTTTAAAACCGACCTCGGGACGTTTCCGACTCCGACCGGGGATAATCGCCGTCTTCGTAAACAAGAGTCACAGTCGATTCTTTACTCGCATTTATTACAGGTCGTTCCAATACGCTGGTACAGTTTTTTTTTAGTCACGTATAATTACTGCGAGAGGAGAGTAGCTGACGCTGCACTTCCTCTTTGTGCAGGAATATTCTTTGAATGTTTGCACGGCGCCGGACAAGCAAAACGAATGCCGGGAATTTCGCCGATAGCGGGCGGGGATAGAGACTATAGAAAAACGTGGCTGTCGCGCGTACCGTTCGCGATAAGCGACAATGCTTTGTCGTTAGCCTCGATTCTTCCTGGAAATTACGTCGTTGACCAGGAAAATTATGGAAAGCCGATTAATTTCATAAATATTATTCGTCGCGCGGCTAACCGCGACCCGGTCCCCGGGAGGAACGGCGTTTGCGAGTCGACGGTCGATTTCACGGTACCGTGAGTCGTTTTCAAGGGGGCGACCGAAACCAGTGAGAATCGTCGCGACGTTAAACGCGGCGGACGACGCCTGCGAGCAATTATTCCCATTTCGAGGACCATTTCTTTTTGATTCGTTTAATTATTCGCGAACGAAGTAATTTCCCTCGTCTCGACGATCGGGAATCGGATTGTTTCCGCTCGTAGTCAAGGAGATTGTAATTCTAGCTAACGGCGACCTCCGGCGGAGATGTTATGACGATAAACATGAAAGCGGGTAAATTCGATATCTCGCGGAGAATCGGAATTGTATCAACCGGTGTAAATGCACCGGGTACTTTTCTTGATAAATTGCCGTTTTGTTTTGCGACGGTGTTCCGGCGCGGTGTCTTATAGCTGACACGGCAATGGCTGACAAAGACACTGGAATTACGCATTGTTGCCTTCGGTTGTTTCGGAGTTCTGTTGCCGGCGCGGCGCGAGAGAGCTCGTTATGGTGAGTGATTTCCACCCCGGGCACTTCCCTCGTGGGACAAGTTTGATAAGGCTGGGAGGGAACGCGTACTCGCCGTGTATGTTTAAATTGGCGTGCTAGTTCCCGCCGTTACGACTGTTTTCGACCGTTAGAAATTTTAGTAGACAATTACTGTCGGCGATGTATTTCGTTACGCATACACGGCAGATCGCCCGGTTAATGTAAAGTGGAATGGAAAATGTTAAGAGGGTAAGAAACACCGGTTGAAAGGAGCCCGGGCGATAAAGAGAATCTCCGCAAATTATTGAAGTGGGAAGCGGGTTTTCCGGTGAAAAATGAAAAGCGTCTTAACGGGACGAGAGAGCGACGACGTCGGTGGCGACGGGACGAAAAGTCTGGCGCGGAGCATTATCGCGTCGACCGGAAGACCACTTTACTTAACACCTTCGGATGGGGCTGGCTGGCCTCGAAGGTTTAGGTTCCGCCACAATTTACCCTCCTCGCGAACCGTTTGCGGCGAAACAGTGGCGGAGAAAAGAGGATTGCCTTGCCTCTACGTGCCTCGGAGAGTAACGGGACACAAAACACTGGGAAACAATAAATAAAGGGAAATTCGCGCGAGCCGAGTTCGGTGGCATCGTCGTCGTCGCCGTCGCCGACGCCGTTGTCGTCGCCGCGCATCGACGCGGAAAACCGTAGCTACTCGTGGATGCTTATTCCGCTACGGAAAATCCGATATCGTATTTTCGAGACGCGACCAGAAGCCCGTTCGCGAAAACTATTAATTCTAGGATTCTCCATCGCCCCGTTCCGCTCGCGGCGTTTATGAAAAATCCCTACACTTGGTGTTTACCACTTTGAGCACCGTTACCCGGGGAATCCGTGTTCAAGATCAGTTTCATAACGATGCCTCTCGCTCCCGAAGTGCAATTCATTTGCTTCCACCATTTTTCAAACAATAGTTTTGTCCGCGTCAGTAAACGCTTTTAGCGATTTTCCCTAGCTAGTCCAGTCACGTACAATAAAATATGTTCATTGTGATTTGAAATAATAAATTCATTCGTTCGGATTATTTCTCAACTTCAAGAAATGAATTTTTCTTATAAACCACAGTTTGACCAAAAAGCATAAGAATTCTTTTTAGATACTAAGTTTTATTGATTCATCTCGCGTATTTTTGTCGATTCAATTGGTGCGCGAAGAACGAGCTAAAAAAAAAAGGAAAAAGGTGTTTGGAAGACGCGTATCTCGGTCGCCGGGCGTTAGTCGCGCGCGAGTGTTTGATGAATACACTCAAGTGGAGGATTGGCTCGGCTCGTGGATGAAAAATAATTTGCATATGCATATATCCCGGATTCAACGACCCGTCGTGTATCGTCGACGAGCCTAATAGCTAGAGAGACCGGAGTAGAGGCTTCCCGAGTGTCTCTGTCTATTCCCGCACACGTAAACGCGTACGTGCGCACGTATAAACTCGCGTGTGTCTTTCCGCATCTTCGCCCGGGCCTCCGAGAGCTGGTTCTTTGAGCCAGCCGTAGAGTCCGGCCATCTCAAAGCCTTTCCTCGTCAAATTACTCGAGGCAGAGCGGTATGAAAATCAGTACACGCTCGAACCTCTTCTAAATTGCAAAGCAGTGCCGGGCGATGGACGCTCGCTCGAGCCGAAATCTCCTCAAAGAAGCTCGAGGACCGGAACGCAGTTTCGCCGGTTGTGTTTTTGTTAACGGCGCCCCGAAATTCCTCGATGCCCTTCTTCTTTCTCCCTTGAAACGCGACCACCCTCTCGAACCGCCTTTCTGCGGAACACTCCGCGACTTGGTCGACACTGTGTTTACGTCTTCACCGCGAAACAGCTCTCGTCCTCGACCGCTTTATTACGCGGGAATAAAAACCCCGCGGGGAAAGTCTTGTTCAGAATACCGTCTACTCGTTTTGCAAATCTCGTTATTAATTATTCGTCGTCGTGCCATTCTCCGGGCAAATTGTGTATGATGACTGCGGATCAACGCTTCATCACGTAAGTGCCTCTTGGGTATTCGCAATTCCCTTATGTAGATCGAAACGCAATAATTGAATATCAATGTTGTTCGTTTACATTCGCGTTTATTATTCAATAAATTCGGCAATTGCAAATCTCTGTCGCGAAAGACAATTCTTGAATTAAATTGATGTATTAGGTTATTTCGGAGGATGTTTAGAACTTAGAACTCAGAACATATATTTTCGAGTATTCAATGGGAAGAGAAGGGGAATGAGCAAGTTGAGCAAATAAACGTGGTTCAGATTCGAGGTGCGCACGTATCGCGTAGTGAAGAAAATTGAATGTAAATCTGGGCGCTGCGCGTTGAATCGAATCCAAGGGATTAGGGAGTTCCAGCTGCAACGGAAAAGGTTTCATGAGTTGCTCACCATTCATTCTCGTCTAAAGACCTCGTTAGATCCTTACAAGAGCACAGGTTATAATTCCATTCATTCTGCGAAGCGAACGATACGTTCGAAGTTCCTCAGTTGTCGACAAGAATATTAAATAATGTAATGTAAAACAATTTTTATTATAGTAGTTCAGGGGAATTTCAAGTATTATCAATCATCAAGTGTGATGATTCTATAGCACTTGTGTCAAATCGATACAAGACNACGATACGTTCGAAGTTCCTCAGTTGTCGACAAGAATATTAAATAATGTATAAAACAATTTTTATTATAGTAGTTCAGGGGAATTTCAATTATTATCAATCATCAAGTGTGATGATTCTATAGCACTTGTGTCAAATCGATACAAGATATAGATAAGAGTTAAGAATAGGTATGGGAATTGATCTTGTCGCTTATCGCTTGTGAATGGATTTGTACATTAATATTAGAGTTTCGATTAGGAGGAAGGGAAACACAAAAGGTAGGTAGGTTGGAAAGCCGGGAACGTCGAGCGGCAGGGCCGTTTCATTCTTCTTCGGAAAGCCGATAATCGGCTACTGTCCGAATTGACGGCTGGCAAAAAAAAGTAGATGCGGTCGGGCTTTGTTTCGGCCTGCGGCGTCGCCATCGGTCCCCCTCTTGCCCGTGATCGTGATTGGTAGTTTAGAAAGGGTTGACGCAGTGCCGGGAATTTTTCAAACGTCCGTAAGGTAACTCTTTTTGCGCCGTTGAACTGCGGCCAGGGTTAATTTTCCCCTTGCTCGCCGATGCTTCTCGTTCGCGCGCGCTTTTTACGTCGACGCTTTTTACCTCTTTAAAAGAAACTCGCCGTGTAATTGCAAATACTCGGCGAACGCCGGTGTTCGAAGGTTTCCGTTCCGAATTACTTTCGCCCCTCGAAGGAACGGTTCCTCTCGCATAATTGCCCGTAGTTAGGCGGAATAAGAGAAGTTAAACAGTGGTTTAGTCACATTACGCTCGCGGAGCGCTGTACGTCATTGGACGGGAATATTGAACCCGCAACGAGCTCGCCGATCTCTTAAGCGACGCGGACAAAGGCTTTTACTATCCGACAATAGTAAAACTCGATCGATAAATGCATACGAGGGTAATAGGGAATAAAGGGGGGAGCGGGGCGGTGCATAAGGAAAGGACGCGTCACGTTGGATGCATATGCGCGTTGTTCCCGTCTAACGTTTATTCGAGTTCCATCAATTTCCTGATAACACCGACCCCGCGCGGCCTTATCGCGTTCGAAGCGCAGCCAATAAGTCGATCGGATCAGTGGCCCGTGTAAAATAGCTCGGCGCTACCGGGACACGGGATTCTACAGCGGTATCACACGGTTATACCTTCGATTCTCTCTACGTTTTTCGCCTTCCTCTCTCTCTCTCTCTTGTTTTCTCTCTCTCGCTTTGAGTCTCTTTCGATACAACGACACAGCGGGCGCGCGCGGTTCGTTTCAAGCGTTTCCGTTTCGACGATATGAAAAAACTTCATCTCCGACGTTGTAAACCGAATTACGCCGAAAATACGACCGCTCTCCTCACGGGAAGTAATCGCGTGTCGAGTGGCGAACTCGTCGGGAAATAGAAACAAGAACGCGTTGAATGCGCGAGCCACGTTCCCTGAATAAAAATTGCGAACGCCGCCGCCGCCGCCGCTTCTGCTACGTGAAAAATCTATTTGGCGCGCACGCTCGTTCGTTTACGGACCGGCGTCAATTTTTATGCAAAGTAATACACGTTATGAAACGGCAATGACAGCGTCGACCTCAATAAAAATATTGAAAGGAACTTAACGAAATTGGAACGGTGGAATGATATATACATACATATACGTATAGGTGTTCGATGGTTCCCTTCGACAATTTCGCTCGCCTGCGAAACGTTACGCGGGTTTTCCGCGAATTTTTCACGCTTGTACCGGTTGCCAATGAGCTTGGCGAAGCATTGACGAATATTAACGATGCCGGCTATCCTCGGGTTTTATCGGTGTTCCCAGATTGGGGTAATTACCGCATTTTTGCTCGCCTCCAGCCGCCGCTTCGCGGAGCTGTTAATTGCTCGCGCGCGAGTGCTAATGATCGTTAATTTAAACGAAAATGGAATCCGGCTTTAAGCCGTCGCGCCTGTTCGAAGGAGAAAGTTCGATTATACACCTTCGGGTGACAGTTCCGCGAGGGAATTTCACTCTCTCGTCGGCGTAATTTCGAACAGTCCGAAATTGTAAAGGTCGGTCGGGATAAAAAATTGGAATAGGTTTTAGGGACCGAGTTCATTTTTCCTTTGTCCGGCGACCTATTGTTTCCAATTTTGCGCAAGTTTTAGAACTCGTTTCTCCGCGGTCGGGGAACGGGTTCAAGTTACGGAGTTGCGATTAGGATCGAACGAGATCGAGGAGAAGTTCGCCCGCGCTTTCTCGTTACGGTGGCCTTTAATTACGTAACGCAGAGAAGGAGGGAGGGACGGAGAGATTGGGACAGAGAGAGGTTTAGCCGGAGGTACGCAATTCCGATCTAAAACGGTAATACGTTTCTTCGGACGAGTCGCTCGCGCTAATTGTCTAATCAGGTTGGTGGCTGGGTTCGTTCGCGGAAATCCCGACGAGTGTATGTACATAGTCGCGGATAGTGGTGCACTTCTGTCCGATTTACGCGCGGGGAACATTCGAGCGCGATCGGATCTCGTTTCGGTGGATCGAAACGCGCTTCTGAGCACATACTGTTCTGGCAATTCCATTTAACCCGGTAACGAGAGAAAGACGACGAAGCGTAGACGGACAAAGACGGATAGGATTCGGACCGCGTATGCCGCGCGCACTGGTGGGGGTAATTAGCAGCGAATTCGAGATAATTGCGAGGCGGAGTCCGATCAGATTGAATTCTTGAATATTCGACGAGGCAGTCCGACGTGCCCGGTTTCGCCGAGGCCGCACCGAGTCCGATTATATCAATAAAATATTTCCGGCGTAGGTAAGCGGATCCTCTAGCCGCGTATGATTGTGGTGACTAATTCCGTGCCGCTTCCATTTGCCAGCGAGCCGTCGCGCCGCGTCGACCCTCGGTGTCGTCGATAATTACGGCGAGTTACACGCGTCGGTTTACGGGGCGCGGACGACGTTAACGAGAATTCGACTGGCCGCCATCATCCAGCCCTCGCTCGTGATCGTTCCCCGCGAACGAGAGTCACTCCCTCGCCGTTGCTCTCTCTCTCTCTGCTAATCGCGATGGAAAACTGCCGACACGCAGCTGCAAAAACAAGCGACGCGAAATTACTGGTAATTGCCGATTAAAAGTTATTTAGAAGGAACGGGTTGGGAATGTTCCTCGGGAGACTGGATCGATAAGTCCCGCCCCGGCTGTATATCGGAAGCTCATTTATGGGAAACAAGTTGGGAACAGAAGTACCTGGTTCGAGCAATAGAAGTTATAGTTTTCGTTCGCGTAGCAGGAAATGAAATTCATATGAAGAACGTTCCATGTTCTGGTTTGCGAGATCCCGAAAATTTAAAAATATACAGCGATAACATTTCAAATGTAGCCTCGCCATTCTCCCCGTTACCTTGCAACAGAGATTCGCGTTCTCGTCTCGTTTTATCTGAGGAATGCGCGAAGCACGTGATAAAAAAGCAGTACCATCGCGAGAATCTTTGGTCGTAAAACTTGGTCGAGTTATTCATCGGCGCGAATGGAGCCCGTACCGTGGCTTAACTTTCTGTCGATGAAATTCCGTTCGAATTCTGGCTAAGTCGGGGGTTCGACCAATAATTATTCAATCAGATTCCTAATAAACCGCCGGGCGGTGCCCTCTCGGACGGAAGAACGTCGAAACATCTCGATGCAATCGCGGATTCCATTTGCTCCGGCGACGAGAGCCGAGATAGTTGGGAGCGTCGAACGGCGAGCAGACAACCGGGAAATGGAGAGTCGAGGGCGAGCCGGACCCGGGATCTCGAATATATCCGATCGGACCGGTGGCGTTTATCAATACGAGATATTCCGAGCTCGTTGTTCTCGCGGCGGCGGCGGAGGCGTAACGCGCCGCGGGAAGATAGATCGTTTCAATGCGAGTTCCCAACTTTTCGCCGGCCCTCGCCTCGGTCGACTCCCCGGACTCGATGACGTTTCTAGACTCTCTGGACGTGGAAACGGCGGCGCGGAATAGTTCCCGTCGAATCGCGAAAACACCCGGCAACTTCTTACCGGACGGAAGACTGTTCTTTGAACTTTCCTCGAAGCTCACGGAGAACGCGGCCGAATCGGTCGGCCGCGAATCGAACGTTGCTGCGTTTGATAGATGGGATTCTAGCGCAGCCGGGTTATACGGGAATCTCGTGTCGCGGTTTGATGTATCTCGTGGTTTAGACCTGACAGTGGGATATTGAATATTTAGATTTAAGAGATACGATACTTTCATAAATTATAGCGCGTTTTATCCGATACAAGGATCAGCAATTTCAGTCGTACTGTCTTCCTAACGTTGAATCCTTTTTGCTTGTTAACAAATAATATACAAATGACTGATGTAGGAAGTATTGAAAATGAGCGAAAGATTGATTTAATACTTTGAATCAAATTGTGTTTGTTAACTTTAAGTTATGAGGAAGGCAGGTCTTTAGTCTAATATTTAGATTTAAAAGATGCGATACTTTCATAAATTATAGCGCGTTTTATCCGATACAAGGATCAGCAATTTCAGTCATACTTTCTAAGGTAGAATCCTTTTTTGCTTGTTAAAAAATAATGTAGAAATGACTGACGTATGAAGTATTGAAAATGAGCGAAAGATTGATTTAATACTTTGAATCAAACTTTAATTCTCAACTTTAAGCCACGAGGAAGGCAGGTTTTTAGTCTACAGAAGCAGAATGATACTTATCCGAAGTTCCTATAACTATAATAGATAACTTCTGGTTCTCTCTATGTTCTTTATCGAATGATAGCAATACGAAACTTGCATAAAATATAAATGGAACAAATCTCAAATCAGAGAAGCGAATGATCACAATTCGCTCTGCTCTATGGTTTGCTATAATTGTTCGGTGTAATTTGCTTTCGGCGTTCGGTATACAAGCCATGCAACGATTGGCAATTGTACGAAGAACTTTACGCTCAGGGATAAACAAACGATATGCGCTCGCATAAATTATAGCGCGTATTATCCGATACAAGAATCAGCAATTTTTTTGTCCTATTATCTTCCTAAAGTAGAATCCTTCATGCTCATTAAAAAATAATACACAAATGACTGACGTATGAAGTATTGAAAATAGGCTAAAGATTGATTTAATACTTCGAATCAAAGTTTATTTCTTAACACCTAAGCCATAAGCTAGGCAGGTTTTTAGTCTTTAGAAGAAGCAGAATGATACTTCTTTGCTGAAGTTCCTAGAACTATAATTTCTCCCTGTCTTCTTCCTGTTCCTGCCTGTCTCTATGTTCTTTATTAAATGATACCAATACGAAACTTGCATAAAACATAAATGGAACAAACCCCGAATCAGAGAAGCGAATTATCACAATTCGGCCTGCTCTATGGTTCGCTATAATTATTTGGTGTAATTTGCTTTCGGCGTTCGGTATACAAGCCAAACGATTGGCAATTGTACGAAGAACTTTACGCTCGGGGATAAACAAACGATGCGCGCTCGCGTCGCGACGCGACGGGTCGTACGCTGGAATATAATTTGCATCAAACGTTGCGGTTGATTGTTCGGAAAGTAACTTACAAACAATGGAACATTTTGAAATTATCGTGTCGCGGCTCAAAATCGGGGCGAACGTAGCGGGCGGCGGCGGTGGTGGTAGTAGTGGTTATTCGAATTTATTATTGATCGAGTGTCGGGGTGTCACCGTTTGACCAATATTTGCACGACATCCAGTAAATATTGATTAATCACTGCATCTAACCAATAATTAAACATTGGCTCATCTCCCGGAAATGGAGAATGGCTCGCAGAGTAATTATTTTGCCGTATCTCGATTCAATCTTTTTTTCACTGACAAAATGTCAGCGAATATTGAAGTATCCATTTCTGCTCTTTATTCCAGAATTCATGTGCACTTTAATTAGTTTTTATATCAAATTATTAGAACGAATTTTATCATACTTAATTAAATACTTCTATGTACATTCATTTATTATAATATTAATAATATAAGTAAAATACTTATAAATTTTTAGGCGAACGATTTTTGTATCAATTAAATTTTTAATGGATACATTTTTCTCGTGACTTAAAGGCGTTTTAAACGACAGACACGATTACATTCATAACCAGGAAAAACACAGTTCCATTGTGCTTGCTATTTAATCATTCTGGTTGGTTTACTCTTCTTACATCTCTTTACCGCGTAACGCGCGAGCGGAATGAAATAACAGGATCGAACGATGTTTCGAGATACACCNTGGTACAATAAATATTGATATTCATTTTTCTCGTGACTTAAAGGCGTTTTAAACGACAGACACGATTACATTCATAACCAGAAAAAACACAGTTCCATTGTGCTTGCTATTTAATCATCCTGGTTGATTTACTCTTCTTACATCTCTTTACCGCGTAACGCGCGAGCGGAATGAAATAACAGGATCGAACGATGATTCGAGATACACTACATACATATACTCGCTTTGATACCCAGCACGCGTTAATCCCTTTGCGCTTGAGAAACTATTGCGAAGCGAGGTTTAAAAGGGCTGCGGGTTTTCGCGCGAAATGAAAGCCTCGCGCTTGGGAATATAGAGAGTATCGAGGTATAAAAATATTATTGATAACTCCCGATTGGCACTTTTTATTTTCACAATTTCTACTCCAGCAACGTGCTTTATTAATGGGGCAAATGAATAGACTTTTCCATGAAAAGTTTGTCGCAAAATAATTTGCGAACCGTACGATTCCGTGGGTCAACAAAATTTCGTGTTACAACAGTTAAACTGATCGCGCGGAGGTATCGCTTCGAGCATGAACGCCGTTTGTTGTTTGCAAAAATCTGTAATGCGTTTCCAGTGCAGTGGTTACGCTTTCATTAAATGTTTTTCAAACTAGATGAGAGCGTGCGCGGACAACGTTGTTAAAACTTCGCCGTTATTATTACGGGGCTATTAAAACATGTTGATAATGGCATTCGTAGTGACGTCACGGCCTGATGCCGATATTTCGAGTTTGATGCATTTTCCGATTAAATCGCGATCGCGCAAGAGGGAGGGACGGAATTATTAATAGCGAGCTACGCCGAACATTTTTGCACTGAACGCAATTATAACTTTATCGGATTCATCGGACGTCCCCAATTTCAAAAGTTTTCAAATTCGTACAGCACCATCAAGCACGGACTGCAGATTTTCATGTAACATAAGGCATGTGATGTCGATTCAAATAACGGAGAGTCAACGATCATTCCTTTTTTTCATGTGGCATCCATAATTTCTCATATTATATGCATTCTTAATATTTCCCGATTATTTGATTTTCTTGGTTACTTGATCTTTGGTAAAATTTCAATTATAGTCGATCACATTTGTCGTTACACGTTTTAGTCAGATGTAGAAAGTAAAAAGAAATGTCAGACTGCAGATCTTCATGTAACATAAAACATGTACGATGTCGATTTATTATCCCTTTTGTCACGTGACATCTTTGTCTTTAATTTCTCATATTATATGCATTCTTAACCCTTTGCACTCGAAATTTTTTTCATTCATATTACCAGCAACTCGAAGCAATTTTAGTGGAAAGATCGTATTCACATATAAGTAAATGATATGCGCATTAAAAGAAAAGTCATCGTTGTGTTTTATTGTTTTTTTAATTGATTATGGATACAAATACTATAATACATAAAAAAAAAACATTTTTAATGGTTCCGTTCCGAAGCCCTCAAGTGCAAAGGGTTAATATATCCTGATTATTTCATTTTCTTGGTTCCTCGACGTTTGGTAAAATTTCAATTATAGTCGATCACATTTATCGTTACACGTTTCAGTTAGTTGCACGAAGTCAAAAAATAACGTCAGACTTCCGTTTGATGGACGTTTTTCTATTCGCAGAAATCGTCGATTTTCACTAGGTTACCGTTCGTCAATATCGGGTTCCTAGTACCGTGACGCCTCGTTTCTCGTATGGTTCGACCCTCATGGGATTCGTCGCGTCGTAAAAATCAGACATGACAGGCGCAAGAGAGGGAACCGCTATCTTTCGGAACAATCGCTCACGCGAGCTGACATAAATTCCCGCGAAAAGATGCGGGGCAAAGTATGCTCGGGAAGGGAAGCTTTGGGGGGAAGAGTTATGTCAGCGTGTCTCTTTCGCTGTCCGGGATATCATTGTCGAGATAAGCCGGCAACGATAGCCGCCCGGCGCGGGGCCCTCTCCTCGTCGCGGGCGCAGGAAAAGCGCTCTTAGTTGGCCACGTCCCGCAGGGAATCCCGCCGTAGGGATATGGTCCGCGGGATCCTCTCTCCCGTGCCGCAGTATTCGCGGCGAGGAACGTGGATACCACGAGAATGAACTCGATTCTTCTTCGAGGTTCCCTCGAATCCGGGCTTGCGCGCTCCTTGCCGCGTCGTGCCGCGTCGTGCCACGGCTTGTTCCCGCCTGGGAAAAGACGCACACACTCCCTCAGGATCTCGCCCTATTGGATCTCTCTCTTTCCAACCGCTATACAGAATTTTATGTTATTTGTTGCGACGTTCCATTGAATTCCCTCTATTCCGGTTGCCTTTCCTCATCGTTTCGGTATTCACGCGCGAGGACGAGGCCGTGCTGGGTTCACGAGCGATTTGCTCGTACGAGTGGCCTCGAATATCGCTCGAATCGACGAGCTCGGAAAGTTTAAAGGACTCGTTCGGAGCACGTTGCGAAAAAGTAAACTGGCTCGCGCAGAGATCTTCCAAGTGTCTGCAAAGTACACGTTGAAAATTCTCGTCTACGGGCTCGGATTATCATGTACATATCGATTATTTAGATACTCGTCCAATAAATTTTTCAGCACGCGTGCTTTCATATTCATTAGATTTCAAGTTCCTCCGATATTCATTCTTCTATATAAACAGGGAGTCCTTATAAGACAGCATCTTTGATTACGTTACTTTTATCGCGACGGCGTTGGGTTCTCGAGCTCGTATCGAAGAAATACGCATAATCGCGCTTGATTTATGGCAGCAGTGTTTCCGACAGTGCCACCGGGTACCGTTTTTAAACGTTCAATCGATTCCCGAAACGCATAAATCCGCTTGTTCATTTTATTGTTGGCCCAGTTCGTAAAAGATCAACGAGGAACAATGTACTACCGATCTATCGTCGTTACGGCCACGTTAAGGGCGACGTCGAGCGTGAAATAATTGGAAGTTCGTTAGGAAGTAGTAGGTAGCCCCGTGGTCTTTGAAACCTGACGACGAAAGGGAGCTCAAAAGTTGATCCTACCTCAGAAAATGTTCGATGGAACCGGCGGGAGGGGGAGGGATCGAGGGTAACTCGGATTACTTTGTAAAATAGGTGTATCGGCATTTGGTTACCTCGTGTGCCCGGTTGGAAATTCGAAGCTGCGCGCCTGATAAATATTTCGTGATTATCGTGCCGCTCGCAGCGATCGGATGTTCAATTGCTTTTCGAAGACCATAATAAAGATATGATAATTAATATTGTTTAATTGCTACGGACGATATTTCTCCGGTTAACGGTTATGTTTATTAACCATAAAATCGAACAGCGATCGGGACAAAGCTGTTATCGTTCCGCGAGCACGATTTATTAGGGTGTCCGTAAAAAGCGACGTTAAAATCATTTCCGGGGGTGATGATCGAACGGCCGATTATAATTATGGCGCGATTAAAACGGAAGAGTCGATCGTTAGTTCCGCAAACAATTTCGCTCGAAGAGTACGACGGGATATATTATTCGGCGCGGCCATTCGCTCTTTGGAAATTCAATTTGTTCTGTTAAAAATGTTAGGCGTTCGCGATAATGGGCGTGGAGGAAATTAATGGCGGATAATATCCGTAGCTGGCGGGAAAGATTCGCGGCGATTAAACGATTGTCAGCGGGACATAAAATCGGTTGTCGGAGCTGTTCGCGATGAAAATCTGCAGGCCGGCGTGCCGATTAAAT
The DNA here is from genome assembly GCA_019453355.1 of Ceratina japonica. Lineage (NCBI taxonomy): Eukaryota > Metazoa > Arthropoda > Insecta > Hymenoptera > Apidae > Ceratina > Ceratina japonica. Next base: position 27,267 of record SMSR01008903.1, on the reverse strand, counting down.
TGACAAATTGCCCGCGACTGAGTAACGGTGCTAATGACGCTTTATACCCGGCGATGATTTGTAATGAGAGTTAACGAGAGACCCACCGCCATTTCCACGTTCCGCCCTTCGCGTTTACGCAACGTCTCTGGCTCGCTCGTAAAAAGGAATAGTGTCCACCGATACAATCGATCCCCGGATAATCTTCCTGACCCACAAACGGCCTTAATTACCGTGTAGCCGGTTCGTTAACGATCCCCGCTCGAACGAAAATCAATCAGATGCCGAGGAAAGAGCATCGGTACCTGTCGCTCCGACCAGATCCTCGATATTCGATATAATTGCTCGCGAGTTGATTGCGCGGAGGATTCTCCCTCTGTTAGACTGGTAATTGATTCGACAGGTACCCGCTCCTTTGCCAACATTTTTTACATCACTTTAATTGATATCCACGGCGGCCGGTGTGTCCTTACCCGGACAATTGTTTCAATTAATGTTTACACAGCCGGACGTTATACCGGTGAAAATCAGCTCCGTTCCGGCCCGGACAGTTTAAAAACGAATCGGCCTTTATTGAATTTTCCCTCGCCTTTGCTCATTTCGTTCTTCTGAATTTCAATCTGCGCCGATTCGTAATATGACCGCCGTTCGAAATCGATTACCATTTTAATCGCAAATCGCTCTTCGAAACAAATCTTGCCGGAATTTCGATTCGAGTATCGTTTCTCTCGTATTTTTACGACCTCGTATCGGCTATTCCGTTTCCGCGAACACGCGCGCGCGCGCGCGAGCGCTTGCACGGTGAATGGAGGAGGGCAGCGGCCGATCGGCTGGATGGCGAGTTATCGGTGAAATGTTGGTCGAATTTGTCGAAACGACGCGTGTTCCGTGCACGCGGCGCGCCGCGAGGACATATCCGGTTATTGCTAGCGCGCTAATCAATTAGGGAAACGTTATCCGGCGGCGATCGGGGAGAGGGGAAGTGTTCACGGTTCTGAACAACCGTTTAAACGCTGTTAGCGACCAAGGGGACGGTTCTCTATTGCCAGTTATCATCCGACTAGGACCAATTAGGCGAATCCATATCCGAAGCGCACAATAAAAGTTCCCATTTTTTTTCCCTCTCCGATTCATTCGATACCATCGATCACCCGATTGCGCGAATCTCACGGTATCTTTAAATTATTACCCGCGCTCCTCCGATGAAAAACGTTTTTCGCGTTTCAGTTTCGGTACGCAAAGAACAAATCAACAGTTTGGTTTTCTATAAAAACAAAGAACAGATCTGATTCTCCTGTTAATTACTCGGACACGACGTACGGGCACAATTCGGTTCGGATCTCGACGCGGAACATGGTTCATTCTTTATCTGCCGCTAGTTTCGTTCCTCAGTTAAAGAGTTTACTCAACGGCAACGTTTCGCAAGTTCTCGGTGGATGGAGCTCTCGCACTGATTGGGAAATAAAATCCATCGGCGGAGAGAGGGAGAGAGATCGGCCGGGCAGGGTTCCCCGGTGAGATAGACGTAGCCTGTGAAAATTGTTTTTCCACCGCCAGGGAACTGTCATTGTTTGCGGAAGCGTTCCAGTTCCGTCGCCCACGCGTACGGGGCACGGGAAATTTTTGACGCGGTTTCGGGGCTCGGCTGAAAATCCCCGCGATCGAATTTTCGACAGAGAAACGAACCCGCGGCGGCGCGTCCCTCCCACCCGAAATTCGTTTCCGTCGAGCCGTATCGCCGGGTTAATTACCCGTACGGCTCTCTAATTCGAACGCCCGCTATTTTTTTCTCCCTGCCTTTTATCCGTTTGTTAGTCGCCTTTTTTCTCTCCTCCTCCCACCCTCGCGTCTCCCGTCGCCCCGAAAGGCAGATTCGCGTTCGAAGAAACGGTTGGCCGGGCTGTGTATCAAACAGAAAATTACTTTGTACCGGGGGACCCCACTCGTAGCTCGACGACCTAATTTGCGCGGAGTTTAATCGCGCTACCCTCAATTAGTCACAGCATCCGCCGGTTGCAAGTCCATTAACGATCGTTCTCATCTTTCAAGCGGTTCTTCTGTGTCTTTGATCACCCTTTCTTCGCGACCGTCGTCGTCGTCGTCGTCTCGTTGCTCCGCTACTCCATGCAGACTCGGTTTATTGTGCGATCCATGTTCCCTGTTTTGTGAGTCGATTAACGCGCTTTCGCTAACGATTCATTACCGGTCTGGGACGACGGAGACGCGAATAATAATAAATCTTCTTAGGTATAGTTCGTTTTTGAGCGAGCTCGGTTTACTCAAGAGAGAATTTGCCTTTCGGTCCCGGCATTATTTCATTTGCCGAGTCAAGGGGAATTCTTCGTTTAACGCGCGGAATCAAAAACGTCGAGAGAGAGGGAGAGAGAGAGGCGGGCGTCGGCCGGAGCTCGTTTAGAGCTCTCTCCGTAAATGGCTAATAAAACGAGCGCAGGGGAACAAGCCGAATCCGTTCGCAAACTTGCCCGTCTGAATTCTCGCAAGTTTTTTAACACTTTAAACATACCCGGCCCCGGCTAATTTCGGCCCGTGTCGTTGAAATACCCCCGGCTGCGTCTCGTTCCCTCTCCCCCGGAAACTTCGCGAACCGGGCGGCGGCCCGCCGACATTACCATTGCAAAGTCCCGGTGAACGCGGGCTAATAAAAGGGCTAACCGCATTACGAACGTCGATTTTTCATTGTTCGGCCAAAAACGAGAAGTTTCTTCGGTTCGTTTTGGTTCGCAGTTCGTTCCCGTTGTTGAAACGACGAGTATGAACGAACCAACGAGCGACGAACGCTGGTTGGTGTGTTTGCGCTCGAGAAAACGTTCCTCTCTCTTTTTTAACCCTCCCTCCCTCCCTCATCTACGGTCGTCTTTTCCTTCTACTCTCTCTCTCTCTCTCTCTCTCTATCTTTGTGTGCCCTCGATTTCTCTGTGTGAAAAGAGACGTTCGGGAAGCCCGGCGGTATAATTCTCCCCGGGGCCGGGCGTGTCTCCTCTTTCAGCCTTCGAGAACTGTAATTTCCTTAGGATCAAAGATTGAACACATTCAGGTGAAAAGGTTTCATCGAGCGAAGATTCGAAGCCGCCGCCCCGATAAGTAGTCGTCCAACAACTCAAGTGTTCCGGGCTTCTATTTCCGTTCCTCCGCGGGCTACTTTCTTTGCCGAGGTTACCCCGTAAATAGAGAAATTCCATTTCGCGGCTGTATCTCCTCTCCGACACGGGGAATTAGTGCGGGAAACGAAACTGATGATCCCTTTAATCTGTAACGACGTGGTCATATTTTTCTAAACCACAGAATTACGTTGAAAAATTAATAGAAAATTTCACCTCGAAGTATATAGTGTCAAAATAAAGGAACTATTATTATTAGAATAAAAGGAGAAAAGTATACCACAGAATTACGTTAAAAAATTAATAGAAAATTTCACCTCAAAGTATATAGTGTTAAAATGAAGGAACTATTATTAGAATAAAAAAAGAGAAAGGTATTTGAAATATTCAATGGTATATCAACCTTTCGATTCCTTTGGTAAGACCAGAATGACACGAGGAGAGATACGAGCGTACCATAATTTAACGCTGGCTGATCGATCATTCTCAAATTCGCTATTTATTAGGGTCGTACAGGGATCCGTTAAGGGAAAAGTGGGTCGATCGGACGCACGTTTACGTAGCTCCGTCGTCGGCGGGTAAAAATGGCCGAAGTAAATGTAGGAAAAAGAATACTGGGCGACAAATCATCCATGTGATAAATTTATGGCGCCGTGGTGGGGTCGAAATTGTTCAGAACAGAAACGGGCAGAAATTTTGTCGCCGCCGCGTCGTTTCACCCCCTGTCGCGAAATCCATTACGCAATTGGATTTATGAGGAACTATGAAATAACTAGTATCAGTCATTAGGAATATCGTCGCGCCGATTTTCCTTCCAAACTTTCCCCTGATTGCGTAAAGTATGAAATGGAATATACATAATTGTCTGTGTGAAATATTAAAACATGGAAGTCGTTAGATGTATGTAATGAATTGAGTATTTATTGTTAGATTTGAATTTTTCAAGTATAAAAAAGAATAGAAAAATCCTGAGAATAGAGTAATAAATAGTTTATTGATAATTGGAATTATTTAAGGATGCATTGGATACACGGTCAATCCCAAAAGTGTATGCATCTGGTAACCTATTACATATGATCATGCATATATGTATACTTCAGTTATATCTGTATATGTATGTCAATATTTGTTGCCATGGTAACGATAGCGGTGCCACGTTTTCGTCCTCCTCTCGATGAATTTGTAATTTTTTTTTAATTATATTTTAATCAATAACTTTATTTAAAGTCCATGAACGACGATTACTTTTTTAGAAATTTGTTCATAAAATACTGGCTCCCATAAGATTACATGCAAATTTTAAATCACTATAAATTTTTAAAAAACCTATGAATTGATTAAAAATTTTACAGGTAGTTTTCTAATACTAATAGGAATCTATACTAACAAATTCTACATGCTAGCACCGTTTAAGTATGTCGTCCATAGTTCATACGTCCTTAAACTAATCGATAACTTAATAAATTTTCTGTTACGTGCATTCTCGTTTGGCGTTGGTATTTATCGGCATGGGTACCATAAATAATTTGTGGATCTTTGGCGTCGGTAGAATTTCGGTCTCGACGGGTCCACCGCCGTCCATGCCATTCTTCGCTCGATAAATAATCGTGCGGACAAACAGCTGCGTGTCGTTCTAGTTTCGACGGTAAACTCGGAGATAGATACGGTATTGCGGAAGCGGTATTCGCGGGATGTTAATCGCGACGCGGCTCGTTTTTCTTCCATCTTTAATGGCACGGAAGAAAACATCCCATAAAGCAGTTGGACTTTAAGCATAAATTGAAGTCGCGCTCAATCGCTCGAACTGTTTCAAATCTTTCGTATTTTAATATAAAATGAGCGAGGCGAGACACGCCCAGTAGAAATAATATAAATGGCGAATTAGATGAAACAGTGGAAAGTACTTCATTATCTTAGAAACTCTGCAATCCTTCGCATTTCCAATTTCACTTCCATCCTCTAAATCTTGGGCAAATTTTCTGCGGAGAATTTCTTATTAATAAGACTTTCGTAATCTTCTTTCCATTCATTACTCTTCCTCAGCTTTCTTATGTATTCCAATGTAATCTCTTTTAAATTAATTACCTTTCCATAATTAAAAAAGTACGTTTCCTATTATTCTGTCTATTTATAGAACGATTTTTATGAACGAGAATTTCCAAACAGAAGTCCCAATCTGTTCTTAAATCGAAGTTTCCGGAGGAATTCAATGTTTCAAAATTTTGCCAGCTAGACGAAACGATGCTTCTCGGATAAACAACATGGATCGACGTATCGAGCAAAGACGCGGCTACTCGAGTCTGTATCTGCTGACTCCGAATCCCCTTCTTGAATTTACCCTCGCGATTCGCTGTTGCGGCATGTCTCACCCGCGGGAGACATCGAAGATAGATTTCGATATCACTTATCGCTTTTTTATTATTGCGACTTCTTTTCATCAAATTGTTCTTCCTTTGAAACGTTGCCGAATTCTTCACGAGTTCCTCCACTTGCCAAACCGATGCATAAGCAACGGATTCATAATAAATTTGCAAATCATGAAATTTTCACTCATATTTGCCTTTTCTGGTGTTTTCGTATAACGTCGAGAATAAAGACATTAATTATGTATATTCAATAAAAATTGTCTCATTATTTTGAACGGTTATTAGATATTCAACGCGAAAGAGTATTTTAAATGAGAAATTATGGAAATTGGATGAGCGTACAACGAACCAACTGTTTCCACGGGAATTGGAAAAGGAATCTTTGATCAGGGCGCATGCATTCACATGTAGGAATAATATTATTCCGGCAAAGATTATTCGCCGCCTCGTTACGTTTCAATAATGTATTCTCTCATTATATTTTTTTAAAATCGCCCCAGTTCGCCCTTGTAAGAGGATCATCTTTTTTTTCTTTCCGAGCGAAGACGAAGGTCCGATTCGCGCTAAATCTCTTGCCTGACCTGGACCTATTAATTCTGCATTATCTGTAGAATCTTTCCTCCGGAGGAAGTCTTATTTAATACTCGTCGGAGGGGAAAAGAGAAATAGAAGAATGGTGCACGGGCGGCCGGCAGATTAAAATTTTCCTCGATTTAATTGCGCGAATAATGAGCCCGGACAATTAAAGCTTTAAAATAAATGGCGCTTGGCTATCGGGTGTTTCCGAAACGAAATTTCATCACGCCACGTTTCACGGGGACAGAGAGGGGCGGGCGGTGGGCGGCGGAGGAGGTGAGCTTCCCCGATTGTTAAAAGTTGCCGTTTTTTACGACGCGACACTTTCAACTTCCGGCCTGCCGTGGCACGACATCTGCGCGATAACTTTCTCGCTGGCGGCAGTAAAACTAGGNAAGTTTCCGGAGGAATTCAATGTTTCAAAATTTTGCCAGCTAGACGAAACGATGCTTCTCGGATAAACAACATGGATCGACGTATCGAGCAAAGACGCGGCTACTCGAGTCTGTATCTGCTGACTCCGAATCCCCTTCTTGAATTTACCCTCGCGATTCGCTGTTGCGGCATGTCTCACCCGCGGGAGACATCGAAGATAGATTTCGATATCACTTATCGCTTTTTTATTATTGCGACTTCTTTTCATCAAATTGTTCTTCCTTTGAAACGTTGCCGAATTCTTCACGAGTTCCTCCACTTGCCAAACCGATGCATAAGCAACGGATTCATAATAAATTTGCAAATCATGAAATTTTCACTCATATTTGCCTTTTCTGGTGTTTTCGTATAACGTCGAGAATAAAGACATTAATTATGTATATTCAATAAAAATTGTCTCATTATTTTGAACGGTTATTAGATATTCAATGGGAAAGAGTATTTTAAATGAGAAATTATGGAAATTGGATGAGCGTACAACGAACCAACTGTTTCCACGGGAATTGGAAAAGGAATCTTTGATCAGGGCGCATGCATTCACATGTAGGAATAATATTATTCCGGCAAAGATTATTCGCCGCCTCGTTACGTTTCAATAATGTATTCTCTCATTATATTTTTTTAAAATCGCCCCAGTTCGCCCTTGTAAGAGGATCATCTTTTTTTCTTTCCGAGCGAAGACGAAGGTCCGATTCGCGCTAAATCTCTTGCCTGACCTGGACCTATTAATTCTGCATTATCTGTAGAATCTTTCCTCCGGAGGAAGTCTTATTTAATACTCGTCGGAGGGGAAAAGAGAAATAGAAGAATGGTGCACGGGCGGCCGGCAGATTAAAATTTTCCTCGATTTAATTGCGCGAATAATGAGCCCGGACAATTAAAGCTTTAAAATAAATGGCGCTTGGCTATCGGGTGTTTCCGAAACGAAATTTCATCACGCCACGTTTCACGGGGACAGAGAGGGGCGGGCGGTGGGCGGCGGAGGAGGTGAGCTTCCCCGATTGTTAAAAGTTGCCGTTTTTTACGACGCGACACTTTCAACTTCCGGCCTGCCGTGGCACGACATCTGCGCGATAACTTTCTCGCTGGCGGCAGTAAAACTAGGCAGTAAAAGAAAAGGTAATTATAGTGAATTGTAAAAGAGTTTGCCAGGGCATCGAGCGATCGTTTTCCTCGCGCAACGTTCGAGTTTAGAATTTAGAGCGGTCGCATAATGCTCGCGTGAATTTCCTCGAACCGATCTAAACGTCGAAAGGTAGAATTCGTTGCGAATTAAAGAACGAGAATGTTTACAAGTTCCAAACGCTAAACGGAAGCGCGTTACGTTTATGTAATATTACGAGGACTGAGGAACTCGCGGCCGGTTTAACGAACGAAATAAGTTTCCTCATAATCCCAGGTAACGGACGATACAAGATTTTTCGTGCGATTTCAGCCGGGGCGGGCAAAACTTAGCCGCGTTAATGGCTTGTTTGTTCCAAAGACCATAATGCACCGGAACTTCTGTCCCCGTGTCCCAGATCCAAGTTGGATCGCGCGATTATTCGGCCGCGCCCATTTATCTTCGCGATCCTTTCCGGAACCGATTAATTTTCCATTCTATCTTTCGACCTGTTCCCCGGTCAATCAAACTCGGCTCGAGAACGGTCGATTAATCAGGGAGGGAGACGGTATCGAGAACGAGCGAATGAACGAACGTCGGGAATGAATGGAAAAATCGAGCGGAAAGGGGGACGTCGATTTCAAAGAGCCGACATACATCTTACGCATTCGCGGAATTCGAAATGAGCTCGGGGCGAACATTTTTCTCCTTTATCCGGGGCGATAAGCGGCCGCCGTTCGCCGCGGGCTTCCTCCCCCGCCGACGAAAATCGAAAGCTCCGCGGGTAATTCTGGTTTCGACGTTCGAACGTTTAATTCGACTTGAACGCCCACTCTGTCGGCAGGAAAACTCGACGTTTCCATCGGTCTATTCCAGCCCCCACCCCCAGATACGGAACAGGCGTCGAGCCGTTTTAGTTATCTCGATTAAGCATTCCGCTCGTTATTAGTGAAGCGTTTTCGAGAGATATTTTATTTCCGCGTTTGATGAAAAATTCCACAATTAAATTTTAATCTCGCGCCGTTTCATCGCAACGATAAGCAATAACGCAGTTTAATCTTTCCCTCAAGTCCGGGATAATTAATACACGCATTCGCGGATAACGCGTCCCGCTTTTTTAACTTAATCGCCGCTTTTTCTCACCGGGGTTCTAACGGGCGGCAGCGCTCCCGCAATCTAGAGTAATATTGGCGGCAAGAAGGGCTAAATATCTCTCTCGCCGCAGATTCTACCCACCGCCGCCGGCAGTATTTTTTTATTTCCCCGACAGTTAGCATTTATACTTGTAGATTTTTTTTTCGTCCGCCCTGGCAGAGCAACGCGCGCCGGGGTGTTCGCGCGGAAAGTAATTGCGCCAGGCACACCGTGTTGCGTAGTAAAGTTTCGATTATCCGATCTCCATCGCGCGGGAAAAATTAATCGACGGGAACAAAAGGGTCTCGCCTTTTATCTCGCCGCGCAGACGCTTTCCCTACGGCCACGGCGTTCTGTTAACCCGTCTCGTACACTACATTCTATTAGCCGTAGTAAAGTTTCTATGATTCCCCCGTCGCGGGAGTGGGACAAAGAGAACTTACGGAATGCCTCCGTTATCGCGTGACTCTTGGCCTCTTCATTAAGTTCCCGGAAACATGAGTCCCGGCGACGGATTAATCCAAGTTCGACGAAAGATACGTTCGCAACTATTCTAATTACGCTAAATAATTACACGAACGTCGCGCGGCTGCGTTCAAGTTCGCAAATACTGCGCAACTCGGTCCCGGAATATAGGGGACGCCGGGCGGTGGATTGGGACGGCGTTCGGTAAAATATCGCCGGAACCTCGTCTTCGACCGGAAGCGATTTCTTCGGCTGCTATAATTCAAACTTTGTATTTCTCCCGCGGCCCGACTATAATTTCTCCTAATGACCGCGAACCGCCCCCGCGAGCACGCGAACTTTTTTACGCCGCTAGAAGTTTTTGGATAAATTAGATCTCCGATTGCCTCGGGCGTGGAGAAATTTTTAAGACAATTTCATTTGAATTAAAAAACGTACATCAAGTCCAGGAAAATCTTATATATTAGGTTGGCAACTAAGTGAGTGCGGATTTTATATAAGAAATCTATCAATAAAGACCGCAATCATTTAATTGCCAACCCAATAAACATTTAAACGACTTTTTGAATTCGTCTTTGAAACGAACGATTTTTATTCAATTTATCATCAAATAATTATCATTTTTGCATATCTATTAGGTTGACAACTAAGTGAATGCGGATTTTACATAAGAAATCTATCGATAAAACCCGCAATCATCTAATTGCCAACCCAATAAACATTTAAACGACTTTTTGAATTCGTCTTTGAAACGAACGATTTTTATTCAATTTGTCATCAAATAATTATACATTTTTGCATATCTATTAGGTTGGCAACTAAATGAATGCGGATTCTATATAACAAATTTGTTGATAAAACTCGCAATCATTTAATTGCCAACCCAATAAATATCTCGCTTATAAAAATCTTGTCTGTTTATGTTTATTATTTTCTAGTTCTCCAATTGAGAACGTCAATGCAGTAAATATTTTATTACTTTTTTACTACATATTGTTTTTAAGAAGCTCATTATATGATACTCTTATTGACTTCGTTCGATTGTGGTATTTAATAATGAATGGGATCGAGATCTAGTCGCTAACGAAGGGTAACGTTAACGAGAATCGAAAGGCAGGTTATAACAGGCAAATAATATTCGCGGAATTGAATTAGACCGCATAATCTCGGGTTCGCCTTAGGAAAGTGGGCATCAACTCTGGCTGGACAGTTGCCAAACCGTGGTGAAACCGGTCCAAGAATCCCGAACGACGGCTCGGCACTCGTCTACGCGTCGCAAAACCGAGTTTCCAGGCCGGGGATCAACGAACTTGCCAAAAATCCTGATACGCGGAGGCGGCGGCGGCGGAGGAGGAGGTGGGGGCCACGTCCGATAGAGAAAAATTAATCTCCGCGAGCTCGTTTATCTCCGCAAACCATGTTTCTCCTGACGTGGCAGTAGCTATGATCTCCGATCACGGCCCCTCGCGTTGGCCGTCGCCGGAGACAGCTTCGGGCGGACTCGATAAACTAATTGCGGAATGATCATTGGTCGTGCGAGTGTCTGCGAATTTGATTTATGGAATCGTCTCGGTACGTCCCCGGTTCCAATTTCAAAAGTAAATTCCATTAGCCAAGCAAAGTTTGCCACCGCGGGAGAGACATTAATGCGTTTGAATTATTTGTAACCCCGCGAGCTCTCCCGAGTTTCCTAACTTCGTTTAAGAATGCATGACGCGCGTTTGACTGCTGAATGTATGTAGTTAATGAAAATTGAACATCTTTACTCGTTCACCGGCGTCCTTATTGGATTTGCCGGAGGAACTCGTTCCGTCTCGTATCCAATTATACCGCGGAGTGACACCGCGCTGGGAAACGTTTGAAGATAAAACATGGAAACAATTACGTAAGAGCAGCCAATGGGAGGCAGCGTAAAAGAGGTCGATTTTTTCAATGTAAACGGCAAAAGACAAACTGCAGCGTTCGATATCTCGGGGGGAAGGGGGGAATTTATCGAAAACAATTGTCGAGTCGTACGGTGAATCGTTTCATAAAGCGGCCTATTCCTATTCCGGTTATCAGCCGTATTATTGTTTTAGCGATCGACTCCCGTACTCTATGATATAGTAAATTGATATGTCCGCGAGCCATTTAATTCCGCCGACGCGACCGCCGAGTTTTCCAAACGGAAACGCCGATTCCGGCTACTAGTACACACGGTTCTTTACAGTTGAAATTTATCCGAGCCCGACCGCTCGCTCGCTCGCTCGTGGCGGACTTTTTCTCCCGGGAAATACGGCCGAGCTTCGGTTCGGTTTTGTTCCGGTTGTCAGAACGGTCGATTACACGCGGCGTAACGCTCGCCAGCAGCGGTTTAATAGGATGTAGCAATACACGTCGCACGAAGGGGTTTCAGCAACCAGTGTTTAATTGGATATGTGTCTCCCTTTCATGGGGATCGTCGTGGACGCGAAGACAGCCTATCCCAAGCGTATACCGTTCCCAAAGGACCCTACCGCTTGGGAATCCTGATACGGTTAGAAATATCCTACCGGGTCTGACGACGCTGTAACACGAAGACAGACCTCGCGTCTTTTGTGAACGAGAACATTATTGAAAATTGAGTTTTTTGATTAGAAGAATCCCGCGATCGCGCGCGCGCGAACCACGATATCGTCCCGAGTCGAAATAGTACATTACGTAACGAGTGCGTAAAATAGGTGATTATCGCACGAGTCGGTGTTGTTGCCCGAGCGATGCGAGGGCAATAACTGAGACGAGTGATCACCTATTTTGCGCATTCGTTACGTATACTACTTTTCCTAACGAGTGCGTAAAATTCATAGCGAAGTATTTTACGCACGGTATGAATGCGTGCGATAATGTCATATTTTACGCACGACGTTAGGAAAAAGTAATTACGGTTTTGAACCTATTTATCCTCCAGAAGGATATGGCGATCGAAATCATATCTTGAGCATAGAAATATAAGAGTACATTTAATTCCAATTTGAACCTATATCTAGTTGTTGTGTCCGCTTATAAAGGATATAAATCTAAAATAGAGTTTATCAAATATAATTTAGTTCCTCAAGTCTTACTTCAAGAGTTTAGGAAAAGATCCTATAGGTTCATACTAGTATTTATGAAACATTGTCTTCAAAAGTCCATTGGCTGGCAACACTTGAGGACATGTGCACTGAGTGGGCCCCACGATACCTACGTTTTTGTTGGCTCATATTGTAGATCAAGAATCTCTTTTACGTTCACCCAATTTATGGCGAAATTATTATTATTTTTCTGTAACAATTTTTGTAAACGAATAACACAAATTTTTTTTTTATTTTATTTTATTTATTTACGGGTCCATTGGCCCTTTACAAGTACTGGTAATATAAAGAGCAGAACAAAAAAAAAGAAAAGAAAGATTTACATACTCCGAAAACTTCATGAGTGAAAAAAAAACACAAAAAAAAATAAAAAAAATATAATGAAATGAAATGAAATGACGGCTATGAGAATTTTCGCTTTGTTGCTGTATAAAAAAAATTCTATTGTATAAATTAGATTGTTTTAAAGCCTTTTTTCAAATTTACAATAGGAAGTATAAGAATAAACAGAATAATTCATTTCAGATGCATGTCAGATTCGAATGCGCATAGTTTGTAAAATAATTTTATAACACAATAAATATTCCAGAGGATCCTAAAAAACTCTTATATACCCTTAACTTAAATAGGCCTTCAGGTTCCCATCTCTTACTTGGGGAAATAAATTATAACTACTTTCGTGAACGAACTGAAGGTTTTCAAGGCCTAAAATATAATTTGAGACTTTTTTAGGGACTTATAGTTTCTGATTAGAGTTATATCAAATATTAAGTTCTGACATAACTCTACAAGTCCTACTTTTTAGATCCAATAGACCTAAACTGGGGTACATTTAGGTTTAGAAGATTCAAATTATGGTTAAATTTTCGACTCGGGGTGTATCAAACATATTTATACGTGCATGCAGCGGCGTAGGATCCGGACAATGAAACTGAACGTTCGCAAAAATACGAGCGGTCGGGAGAAAAAGCGGCCCGGGGCGAGGGTCGGGGGATCGACGGGGCTGTAAAGCATCGGAATCAATGGTAACGTTAATCAGCCAAAGCGTATCCGGGTAGATCAGAGCGTTCGCCGTTTTTCTCGTCAAGCCGCGATTTCCAATTCCATTTACCGATCCCGGGACCCGGAACGTCGTTGGCCTTCTATATAAAACAGTTTTCAGTCTGGGGGTATTCGTAATAGGCATCCGGCCGGTTTTTCGTGCCTCCGATCGCGCAAGAACCGAGCGCATCGCATCGCATCGCGTCGCAGCGACAAACAGCAGCGACGCTCGCGGATTCGCTAATGAAAAACACAGTCTTTTGTCGACGGGGCCGGGGCGGGCCAACGCGGGCGGCGCCGGCGGCGGGGAGGGCTATTAGAAAATCAAAACGCGATTCTCCACCGGGATAGCGGCAGTCGGTGGTAATCAGAAATGGAGCCTGT
>SMSR01008897.1:0-11584 GCA_019453355.1 Ceratina japonica | reverse complement strand
GAACCATAGAGGTATTATAGATAGAGTAGGCAAGCCATAGGGTCGTCTGTAAGTGGAAGCGGTGGGTCGTTAGAAAAGGAGAGAACATGAAGTTGGTGAAGCTACCTCACTCTATTTCGTTATTCCTTTATTAAAAATGTATATTTTGCAAATCGGTATCACGTCATGAAAGAGAGAGATAGAAACCCAATTCGATTCTCTTTCACTTTTCATTTGGAGGACGCTTTCCGTCCAGGCTTGCCTACTCTATCTATAATACCTCTATGTAACGAACTCAGGAATACGGTTAATCACAAAATACACAAATGTACAGTGTAAATATGACATAGAGTATTAAGAACAGATTATAATATCGATGAAAATTTACTTAAATTATAATATATGAATCACTATGCACTTGCCATTTAGTCCAGAACTGATTTAACTGGATTTAAGAATGAAAACGAACTTATAACAATAAAAAAAGTGCTTATAAAGTATTTTTAAGACGTTCATATAAATAAATCTATCGTTCGGTATGGGTCTAAAGGAATATTAAGTAATTAAAACCTTCATGATTCATGTTTAATAATTTGCCGTTTCTAATATCATAATCATTAACTGCGTGTAATAAATCGACAACTGGCATTTTACTTCAAATATGCATCGATCTAGCGGTCATTCAATCGAATCAAGCGCTTTTAAAGTTATTTCCTCTTTCCCTTCGTACATCTGTACCTGTCAAAAATTGGTCATACTATCTCTCTGGCGAGACTATCTCGATATCCCTGTACGTTACTGGCGATAATTATCAGTCGCAATTTGTCTGGCACTGTTCTCCGCTCCGCTCCACCCACGAGCGTGTACCGTTCGAATCTGCCTCTCCCCCTTTCTCACCCTCTTCGCTCTTCCTCTCTGCGCTCTTGCGCGCGTTCATCCATTCGATGTACCATTATCCCATCTCCCGCCGCACGGCTCCTCTCCTCTTCCCGTATCCTGGCTCCGGCCTCCCTCCGCAGGATCGCAAGATCATTTTTTACGCGAGTCGCGTGATTCCATGTTCGCCGCATCTTCGATGCAAGCTGGTTAGAGGGACTCCTCTCGCGTGAGAAGTGAGCCTGCACTTCGCTTTGGCGCACGCATACGCTCGCGAGATACGGTGGCACGACGTTGCGACCACTACAGGGAAACGCACACCTGCCCGGCGTTCACGTGCACACGAAGGGAACGGCGGTGTATGTAACACGGGTCCTGGAGTACATAATACACACAGTCATATATCCTTCTGTCCCGTAGCTACTCTCCCTCGACCCTGTCGCCTCTCGGTTCCTCTTCTCGTTCCTTGGCTCGCAACCGGCCCTTCTTGCGCGCCCCGCTTCGTGAGCTAGCGATCCTTCCCCCTTTCCTCTTCGGTATCCACGATCGGGCAGGCGTCTCCGCGCGCCATCGAGTCCTCCTCGCCCTCCATCCCCCCTTACCGATGCCAGCTTGCACGACCTAAACGAGATGACTCGTCGCGAGGACAGAGAAGCTGCGTCAGAGGAGACGTTGCCGCTGCCGTGGCTGCTGAAGAAGGAAGACGAGAAAGTCCACGGAGGGGAATTAGGTATCAGAAGCTCGGAGAGAGAAAGCGAGAGGAAAGAAGATGGCCCTGCGGCCCTCGTGTTGCACAAAGAGATTCGCGAAAGCGTCTGGCTTCTAAAGCTCGATCCATACGGCTACGTGGCTCCCTGCTTCGAAATCGTTTTGCGCCGCCTGTAAATTGCTAACCGTCCGCTCCGCAATTATCGTCGTCGACATCGATGCGTTCGATTTTTCTTTTTCGGCTACCGTGCAAGGAGCAGTGAATAAACGCTATGATAGATGACTCCATTTGTCCGAACCAATCGAACATCTACAACTGCATAATCTGTGTAATTGAAAAGTCCAGTATTACTATCCTCTAACACTGTCTTCGTTCAATTAGCATACCTGAATGAAAATGACATTATTTCGCGTGTAGACACACATCGAGATGGAGGAGTTGGTTTTAACCCTTTTGCGCCGAGTGCCGCATATATGCGGCAGTCACTCGACGACCGGTGGGTACGGGCGCCGCATATACGCGGCATCCACGACGCATATTTTCGGCGCGAGTTTCCGTTCAGTGATGGTAGTTCGGCGGACGGGGCTGCCGTAGTGAAAGGGTTAAATAGACGCGGAAACACGTTCTACGAATTAACTGATCAATAGAGAATTTCATCCGTCTTTCTGCACTTGACTTGTTTCATGATATGTATACTTAGTCAGCTTCCATATATATGTACGTACACATGCTTTCTACCAAGTAGATGAAATATCATCGCATATCTTATTACAATGTTACTCAGTATCGATGTACACACGGCCACGATGCAGTAAAGTTTCACGGAACGTACGTTTCGAGGTGTAGAGAGCGCATTAGCGATAAAACTGTCTTGTTTCGCGATTCGAAGGTGAACTCTAAAGTATGAGATTCCTTCGAAACTAGGAAGACGTGCTTGGGAACTGTGTCAAGGTTACAATGAATATATTCACATCACCCTCGGAGGGATCAATCTTCGTTAATTTTTAACGTAATCCTAAATCTGTAATGCCGAATATGTCTCGGAAATAGTGACTTCGTTTGCTTCAACTGCTCTCAAAATCTGTCTTCGGAAGTTGTCAAATCTTAATGTCCACTGAATGAGTACCCGAAAATATTTATCTTCTGCCGACGCATAAATCCTGTATTAACAAGTTAAACTATATGTAAGTAGGTACATAAATATTTTCGATCGAGTACATAAATACTCGGAACTTGGGACTGACTGCGAATATTTAGAAATATCTGCTAGAAACACGAAGTTCGGACTTCCTTTAATTTTGCCGTAGTAGAGAAGTGCGAATAAAGGAGGAAGAGAAATTAATTTAAAAATCTTATATACACGCACCGCAATTACGATTACGCACTATATTGGAAAAAATCCCTCAGTAATGATCATGGGATGCAAACAACGAGAACGTGTGTTGTTCTGACTTCTGACAAAGCTCAAGCTTTGTATTTCTGTTCGCATCGTTCCAAATTTCAGTGCCGACATTCAAAATATGTGTGTACGCGAATACACATGTGTGACGGATTTGACAGTTGATTTTATAGAGAACAGGTCTAAATAAATCCAAACATGTCCACTGACAGATTAATTAGAAAAAACATTGTATTCCGATAAATGTTAATAAATAATCGAGGAATCTTCGTTTATTAATGCACATATATTATTACCTTCTCCGAATATACCCGAGGTTCGGAATAATATGTAACCTAAGCACATAGTACACACTTTTGCGTACGTTATGTATATGTATATGCACTTACGTTTGTACACGCGTATACGCTTACTTACGTTTGTATATACACACGATCTCATTCCGATTCTGCTGGTATACATTCTCTCGATCCTACACGGCTGCTTGGAAACTACCAAAGATTATGGACGGTGGCCGATCCGCGATGTTCGTGCAGGAGCTATTATGGGACATTATCTTGCGCAGGTGTCCGGCCGAGGAGGCGATCTCCGGCGCGCACGACAGAAATTCACGTTAGAGTCGGTAAGAGGAGAACGTTCGTTAGGCTTTCACGAGTCAAGCTAGATAGCCACGGGCATTGCGTACGATCTCCGGCGCGTATCGCATCCACTCGGACGTCGTGCCTTTTTTCCCTTCCTCTCCCGTTTCCTCTTTCCCTCCGCACCCCTTTCGCCGTCGCCCTTCTTTTCCTCGCCCGTCCTCGCCGCTGCTCCCTAACGTCTTCCCCGGGTATCCCTTCCATCGTCTTATACCATCGAGGAACCCCTCTATTCCCTTTCACCCTCGCAACGTGTCTCTCGCTCGCTCTCGTTCTCGCCTTCTCCATCTTTCTCTTTTTCCTTTACGCTTCGTGGTTCGCGAGGTACGCGACCGAACCGACTCCTCTCTTTCTCTGGATGGGAAACGACTGTCCTCCGATACTTTCGAGCCGGCGCAACGACGACGACGAAACGCGAGCACCCGCGGCCGAACGAAAGAAGAAAGGCGAGGGGAACTTTCTTCACAGTTATTGGGCGTTCTATTTTTACGGATCCTTTCGCCATTTCCCGTATATTAACATCGGGCATCGCTATTATCGCGAATACGGTCTACGAGTTGCGTAATTGAATGTAAATTAGAGAGCGATGGTAATTACGTATGAGCCGGATAATTGGTAAGCAAGTGTCGATTATGCTCGGCGGTCGTATTATACGAAATGTCTCGCAAGCGTATTTATTGGATACGCACAGTTACATAACAGATATACGTATAGATAATACGAATATTTATTCGCGTTATTAATACTGCGAACAAATTCCCCACAGTCAAGTATCGCCGCGGCGTTTTACATTAAAACGTGTGTGCATTCATTTAGATTTTTAACAGATATTGACAACGCGGAGATAATCCACGCGAAGGAGACCAAGGGGCTCTTCTTCTCTTTCTTCGGAGTAAGAAACGAGCGTCCGCCCGGCTCGCCGATGCTTTCGAGTAGACGCGGCGTAAGGCCGGGGCTGGGGACGAGCCCGAGAACGACAAAGTGCGAGCAGTTATAATGAGTTTCCTCAAAGTCCCTCTATTTCCAAGATTGCATCGGACGAGAGAGATAGTTGAATTCGTTGCCGGGCGCTCGTCAGTTTCTTTTATTCTACCATACCGTCTACTAAATTATAAATGACGAGACCCTTCGAATACACCGATGATCTGATTACGAGATCTTTTTAAAATCAATGATCTCAAAAAGATCGTCTATCACACGTTCGTAACAGAAAACGCAGACTCACCTAACGAACTTTTCTGATGACACAAAAAAACTAATCGTAAGACACGTTCGATCGCGATCGTGACAAGAAATGTCTGACGAGAAATCGAAGCCGATAAAAACTGTACACCCGTTAGTTTGTTGGTTCGTGTGGACCGTGCAGGCTGTTCAGGGACCAATTAACGTAGTTACAGGGAGCAGAGTTCGAGAACAGTGGAGGTTTTATTACGATTACGATAGGAGGGTAACGAGGTAACTGTATCAACCTCTTCGCAGTTATCCGCGTTTGCGGCAATAATCCACTTACGCGACGTTGTCCATGAGCAAGAAACTAGGCGGTCCGTTTTCTGAAAAGTTCGTGTTTATATTTCCCACCGAACTGCGATTTGAGAGGGTAACTGCACGTGTAACGTGTGTTTTACATCGCGGAATGTCATTTAATATAAGTGACTCGTTTACACAATGACTCTCGAAGAACTGATTCGAGAAATCGACCATTGGTGCACGTGAATGAATCTTCGAGATCAACATCGTTCGTGGTTCCAGAAATGAAAACTCGGCAGCAGCGCGAAAGACACAGTGTTCCGAAAAATACGAGCGACAGCGCGACGATGCCGTATCGTGCTCTAGTGCCTGCGTTTGTGTAAATGGTCGGACACCCGTTAGACGGTCGGACGAGGAGAGGCGGACCAGGTGGTCCGTCGGTGCGAATATCCATTATAGATTCGGCGGAGTGTAGCTGTCGTGCGATCCTACTCATTTTCCGTGTATTCGTGCGGCGTATTTCTGGCATCGATGAGACCCCCGTCCACGGGTGTTGGTGAGAGAACGCGCGTGTATTCGTAGAGGAGGCGGATTAGTTCGCGAGGGCGCCAGTGTCGGCGCTCGCGGCGCCACCGGTTCATTCCGCCATCGGCGCCCGCGACGTACGGACGTGGAAACCGCGAGCACGGCTTTCGTTTGGGCGGACAACGTGAATAAACGTGCATACCGTGTTGTATTACGTACGCGCGTACGCACAGCACGAGAGAAACGAACACGCAACACGCGTCGTCGAAAGCGCGGCATCGGTCGGTCGTAAACACGGTCGGGTGTTCTCGTGATAGAAAAGTTAATTCGCGGCATTCGTGTGAAACCAGTGCGACGGATATCAGTGAGAATTTAGAGGAAGAGAAAGAGAGAAGGAGAGCATCGATTGTCCTTTGTGTGATCGTCGTTACGCGGCTTCTCGTTCCTCGGGACGTCACCGCGACGTGTCGTGCCGGGGCTCCAAACGAGTGAGAGAGGTCTCGTCGTGAGCTTTGGAAGGCCCCAATTGCCAACGTCGTCGTGTTATACCTGCGCGTCCCTCTCACAAAGTGCGGCTCGCGTCGAAGGTCTCCACGAAGGTCTCGTCTCGACCGCTGGCTGAGGAGACCTGGAATGATATTTTGTTGTAAAGGAGGTGCAGTCAGGCTCCGTTGAACCGCGACGTGACACGCGAGCGGAGCGTTCGATACTTTAGGTAAGAAGTACGCTTTGCGTATCTTCGGAATCCGGAGGAAAAAATAGCGCTTCCGAGAACCGGGGTATTCGCGTGGTGAAACAGTTCGACGCAACTCGTTTTATTGTTAAAAGTGCGGGAGAGTTCGCTCGAGTCCTTGAAATTAGAGGTTGCGACACAGTTGTGCTTCGGTGACTAAACCGATCGACAGATCGCAAATCGATAGCTGAGACAGGATCAAAACAATTGTTTGGTGTTTGTTGTTTTACGCGGCGCGTGTGTTCGTCTACGTACCGCCTACGATCAGGAAAGTGCGAAGAAGATGAAGGGTTAGATGCGACACGACGCACGAGGAGCAAATTCATTAAGGTAAGATAGGTTTAGTGCCTAAGGGATCACGGATAACGGTACATCCTATTTCGCTTTCTTCCCGTGAAATACGTTTGACCCGTGCATACCTACCTGCGCGTTCTGCTCAGGTTCGGTTTCCATTGTCCGGTCTGACGGTCGCTCGCTCGCCGATCAACAACGAAACATTCGAACGGCTCTAACGACCGAGAGAGATTAACGCGATGACGTGCGCGTTGCGTGACGAGCGTGTCATCTTTCGACACGTTTGAAATTCGCAATATCTTTGTTTCATGCGTCGAACACGTTTTACAACGAATCAGGAATTATTTACGAACCGAGTGTAAGCGGGAGAGAAAAATGATATCTTCGCGGAGGCTCGTCCATGCGACTTCTTACAATTGAAATCGCGGAGAGCCCAGTATGTAACGCTCAAAGACGCGCGGTGACGCAATTTTCGTGCAGGTGCAATTACATGGCAATCGCGCGGAGGCACGTCAGCAAAATCGAGAGCCGTCCTAACGGGTCTCCTTTGGTTTCGCGGAGCGCAAACGCCGTTTTACCGTTAACGACCTAAATCGACGCCGAAGAACGAGATGCGCGCTCTTTTGCGAGTTCCCCGTGAGAGCACTTCTTGCGTTGAGTGTGGTTGGAGTGGCCGTAGCCGGAGACCCGAGGATGCGCACCGACTTCGTGCTGCTTGGCAAAAGTCTTTTCGACCGTTTAATTTGATGACTACGGTGCCGCCTTCGAACGGTGCACCTGATACTCGTCTTAAGATCATCTATCATTCCGTCTGCGTCTGCGACGATCGGCGTTCGACGCATTTCGCGTCCAAATCTCTACGCCAATGAAGGTCGGACAGCTGCATTGGCGTGCAAACTTTTCAGTTCCGATTGTATGCTCCGGAAATGAGTTGGAGTGTTGGCAACAAAAATAAGCATTATCACGTTTTCATAGGATATAGATTCCGGTACTTTACGTAGTTACGGATATAGTCGTACAAAGTGTATAAATTTCGAACCTAGACGATTCGATTTTCTAAAGAATCGTAAATTCATCTGTACTGTATGATACTTATCGATGACGGGTGATTGTGTAGGGCAAAGTAGTGGGGGAAGATCAGTGAAAAGATAACGCAACAGAAGCACAAAGATAGCCTCTCATTCGATTAACCTCGTCGCACTCTGGTTTTCTAGCGAAATTGCAGAGTCGTTCGAAGCGTAATCTCGATTTCCCCCCGATGCCGCTTACATCAATGACAAATAAATCGATAACATTCGAGAAACAGTTATATCCCGTTCACAATTACATGATCCATTTCCTACGCGATGCGTTATGTTTTATTTCCACACCTCGCTTCGACGATTTTCAATTCGTCGATTGTGACTTAAGAGAATCCTCATATGCGTTTTGCTAAACTCGTAAAACAAGGAAAAGGAGCAATTTTTCTTCTTCCTCAAATAGTAACAAATCGTTCGACGTTAAGAATGACGTATCTACAAATTGCTTAATCTCGCTATACCTATCCCTGTTCAATCTTTACGTATCTACGTTCGTAAAATATAAATCGTTTATAAACCGTGGTTATATCATGTGTCGTTTGAAAATCTAAAATGCAAAACTTATGCGTAATCCAGTTTCTTGTTAAAAAATTTCCCGATTCATTCATTTTATTCTACGATCTTTTTCGTGTTGTTTCGATCGGAAAATTACTTATACAGTCGAAACACAATGAACATGGAGGTAAAATAGCGCGAGAGAGATAAGGCAATAGGGGCGTATTTTCCGTGGAAGGATCGATCGTCTTACGAAATCGAAACGTGACTAATCGCGGAAGAGGAGCCGGGCTTAGTGTCGTGCCTTACGAAACGATGCCTCGCGTCGTACGACCGGTTCTATACGTAGCTACTAGGATAATGGTCGTTATGCGAACAATATCATGATGGAAAAACGTGGAAACTTGCTGGATTCAGCGAATGTAAAACGCCGCATTCACCCTTCCAGCTGATGAATCTCGTGACTAACCAGCGCAATCCGCCGAGCGCAATTAGCATACATGAATAAAGAATCTATGAATCCTTTAAGTCAGTCGGCACACGCTTGAATGAGTAGACGTTTGCGACTCGTCCGCGGAACAACGTGTAGGCCGAAAGTTCTCTATAATTGAGTTCCAAAATGATTGGTAGGAAACTCGACAACTATAAATACTCTTGTATCGAGAGGAGAAGTGCATAGCATTGTTTGAGACGAACTTCAGAAGTAAATTTCAAGAGTGTCACAGTGCAGGATCGATCGTTTGCAGTGAAAAATATTTACTTACAGATTAATGCGATACGAGAAAGGCTATGCTTATCGTATACCGGGTACTTTTTGTCTAGCTCTTTCTTTTATTCATGCGTGCGTCAGATCGTGCGTGAGTCGAGTGAAAGGAAACGAAGATCGTACTCAGGTTTCGTTGTCGAAATTCTATATAGTTAAACGGAGAGCACAATTTCCAGGCTATCTCAGTTAGCGTCGTAGGAAGTAAACTTTCATACCCGTTGACCTGGTGCTTTTACTGCTTTCGACAAATTGCTCGGCGTCGTGGCGACCTTGTTTTATTACGGGCCTAGTAATGCCTGGTCTATTCAAAACGCGAATTATAATCTTACAGTATATAATAACGATTACCACTCAATCGTAATTCCATCGTTCGGCATTCAGATCTTTTTAAACGACAATTATTTACTAACCGTCATTGAGAATAGATTACCTGAAAATTATTTACGAAAAATTGTAATGGATAATTTCGTTGTTTGTAGCTGTTGAAATAAGATTTCAGACTAAATGGTGTCCGATTTTTGGAATACACGAATAAAGATCGGGAGACAAAGAAGTCGAGGGCGACGCGTCTCGTATCGTCGTTTAAATTCAAGATACACGCGGGCAGCGTGGCATAATATTTCCTATCTGGCTACGACGCCCCGTAAATTGATCGAGGTTACGTCGAGCGTATTTCGTTCTACTGGAAAAAGGACTCGTATACGCTTGGAACGATTCTCAGCCGCTTATTACCGGGCTTCGTTCGTTCGAGCTCGGTCACGCAACGCGCCACTCCGGGTATCGTGGGACTCGTTGCTTGTCGAATGAACTCGTTTACGAACTTGGAAAGAGGACCGACTGTATTGTATCGCCGCCGCGGTCGTGTCCACGTTTTCGATAAAAATCGATCGCCTCTCGCCGCGTAGCCGTCGTCGTCGTCGTCGTCGTCAACTCCGTCGCCTGGCTGAAAAACGTACAAGGTTCACACGTTGTACGAGACGTTACGTGCGTCGCGTCGCGTCGGTTCGACCTCTCCCCAAGCCTCTTGCAGAGGGGCAAAAAGGGTCCCTCTCTGTCGGTCTTTCTGTCTCTCACTATACCGCTGTATCGTCCTGACTCCTCCATCTTTTTCTTCGCACACCTCGCTTTTCTTTCTACCCGCTGGCTCGCTCGCCCTCTTTCTCTCTCTCTCTCTGTTCATTTCTCTGCGCTTCACTCTTTTTCTCCGTTTCTCCGTCCCCTTCTCTTTCTCGCACGAACGACAACTCGCTCTCCCAGAGACCGACGAGAGAACGGGGCGAGTTCCCGAAATAATCGTGCGTATCGATCCTCGCGCGGGGCGTGCAGGGTGAATTTATTCTCGTGCACGGGGAGAACGAGAGAGCGAGAGCGACTCGTGCAAGCTCGCTTCGTTACTTAATCGTTCCGCGTTAGAAACGAAGGGTACGTAGTAAGTACGTATAGCTGTGGCGACTATAGCGACGCGAAGGAGGCGGTAGCGTTTCCCGCTTGTTTGTCCCGGGAAATATATAATCAGGCACTGTTTGCCGGTGACACGAGGAATAGAACGAAGACTCGTTTGAAAAATATTTGAGAGGGATAATTACGTCATTTGTTATCATGTGTTCGTCCGCGCCGGATGACCGAGAATGTCGGACGAGTCGTGTGTTGCGTAGTAATGACCAAATTGGCACTGGCGTCTTCGTTCGATTAGTCATGGTTTCAGTCTCTTCCGTGTATCAAATGTCTATCGTAATACGCATTTACGTATCAGTTTATCCGAAAACTCGACGAAATTCCGCCGATACTGTGTCACACGTGAAATATCATTCGCGATAACCTGCAAGTTGATGCTACGTTTAACAAGAACGGCGTGACACGCGGAAACGTCCATTCCTCGACCGTTTCCGTAGAATAGCGTATCGTTCTCGCGACCGTGCCATATTTCATGAGCAGAACTGGATCCGCGAGACGCGACTATAGTTTTACGAAGCCCTCCACCTTGTGCGTCGTATTCTGGCGCGAAGTCAAGAGTACATAATCGTAAAATTCGCTCGATCGTGTTAGAGTAACCGTTCTAATAGTTGACCATATTAAAAAGTACAATTTTAACTTTAAAGACGACTACTGACTCGAAATTCTATTGTACAAAACTAAGTATTGCTTGATAATTGGGCTTTTACAACTGTAAAAGATTTTATTTCCTATTTGTAAGATCATTTTCACGGAGGTTGACCATTAGTTGAGGGCCGAAATAAGGTTCATTTATACCACGCAGTGAACTAAAACGAGCCGCGAGAGGAGTAATCCGAAGGAAAGAATGCTCGGGGAGTATGTATTTAACGGTGAATTTTCACGAATGTCGTTAAAAAAACGCGACCCGCGTCTTATATTCCACTACTCTTGTTTCTTCGTTATTTTTCCCGGGTCCCTAGCCCGGATAACGACTGGTTTCTTGTTTTTTGTCAATTTTTTTCTCCTCTCTGTGGCGTCGTGGCGGAGAGAGCAAAACCCTTGCGCGTTTTTTCGCGGGACATTGTTCAGCGCGCGCGTTTTGTCCGCACGTCAGCCATCACGGCGTATTGTATTCATTGTTTAGAGGCTGTTGGAACTCTCGGGAGAGAAGGTGGAGAGAGAGAGAGAGA
>SMSR01008894.1:0-18122 GCA_019453355.1 Ceratina japonica | reverse complement strand
GTGCTAAAGTGGGAACGGGCGAGAGCCGCCTTATGAATTTTAATGTTACGTATCGTCATGTGATGGCTGGAAGGGTTGTCGGGCGCTCGTCGCTCGTCAGAAGCTTTCCGAGCCGCTCGAACGGTCCTCGTCCTCGAGCAACTTTCGACGAATCGCTATATAGATTGTCCGACCCGGTGCAACGAAACCGACCATATTTCACTGTTTCACGGTTGAAAAACAAACACGCTCCTCGGGTATTCATCAGCGATCCCCGATGAAAGTGCTGCAATTTTACAGTCCACGGATTTCGCAAACAGAAGTGGAACGCGAATCGGGGCACGGTGTTTTGAATGATAGCGAAACGGGAACGAGCACCAGTATTTTGCATAACCGCGATCCCCTTTCCGCGGATAACTCGAAAATGATGCGCGGCAAATTTTATTCCGATTCGTTTACCGCGAGCAGCATCGTTCGCTGGGTATAACGGCTCGCGCGCGAAGTTTCTTTTTCCCTCCCGCCGTCCCCACGCCGGCGGCAATTTAGCGTTCGGCAGCTGATTCGAAATTCACGCGGGCGAACTAGACGCGGATCGCATCGCGATGACTCGACGTCGATAATATACGAATTAAACAGAATTTTCGGAGCCGAATCCGGGGCGGCAACGAGCCCGGCGGTGCCGCGAGGTCGCGCGAGATTTAATTTCTTCGTGAATTGTAATCGCATTTCGGGCCAATTACCGCGCGGGCAACGATTACGCCAAATTACGTTCCCGCCGAGAGACGGAGCGAGAGGGTGCCGAATATATCGCCGGGCAGGACGCGCGGCTGCCATCATTTTACATGCAATCTCTATCAACGTGGCTGGCTACCGAAAATTTTGATTGCCAACAGCCGCCAGTCGGGACGAGTTCCGTGTTGCTCCGTTGCGCCCGTCAAATTTCCCGGAACCAGTGTGCGTGCCAAGAAAAATGGTGGTAGACAACTGCATGAATAATTAAACTGAGAAAGAACGCCGTCATCCCTTTCTCCTACCTTTCCCAGCTCCCGTCTCGTATTCCGATCCGGAGGAGTCGCGATATTTCAAAGACGAAAATCCACGAATAAAAAGTGGTATCGAATGCAGGGGCTGTGGCAAGGAGCGACGAGAGCGTTCAACGATGTTCGCGAAATTAAATTCATTTTCGACTTCCAAGGATCGCCCGTTCTCCCGTTTCAACGACAACCGGTATTACCAGAGCGCCCGGCTCGAACGAGAGGAAGTGGATGCGAAGGTTCTCCTATAGAGAAGCGCCTTTCTAGTCGCCGGTCGGTACCGCTGAATAATTACTCAAGATTCCATCTAAGAAAGATATATTTCCATTTTTTACCAGCCGAACGCCGACGGTTCTTTCCTTGTTTTCCCGTTCCGTACAAATTGCATCCAGTTTAAACGTTCTCCGGTTCCATTTTTACCGTTCTTCATTTCCGGAAGGATCCTTGACTGACGTTCCCCATTAAGGATATCGATCGAGTACGAACAACGGCCACTGGCAACCGGGAACATCGTTACCAATCTGACGAGACGCGAAGAAAACAAAATAACATATCTGGAGAACCGATAACAGAACATTGTGCTGTTACCCATTCAGAGCCTGGATGAAAAAGGGGAAACGGAATTTCAGATCGGTACAGGCGGCGCCAGTGTAAACCGCTGATCGAATTCAAAAAAACAAATTTCAATCTTTCACCAAACATCCGCGGACCACGCACGTCGACCCAGTTCGCCGATTTTTTCCCACATTTTTTCACAGATATAATGCGATCACGTAGTAGTATTCGCATTTGCACG
The DNA here is from genome assembly GCA_019453355.1 of Ceratina japonica. NCBI lineage: Eukaryota > Metazoa > Arthropoda > Insecta > Hymenoptera > Apidae > Ceratina > Ceratina japonica. Next base: position 16,313 of record SMSR01008894.1, on the reverse strand, counting down.
TGCGCCGACTGCGAATCCTATCGATGAAGTCGGATTATGAATGTTAATTCCAAAATGTGTCCCACCGCGCCGCGTCGTTACTAATAAACCGCTGATAATCGAGACCCGATAGCGGCTTATAAACTTCGAGGACGAATCCTACCAAGATCATATACGTGGTGTTCGGTTTCTGACGGGGGAGTACAATTTTAGGGGACGGTTTCAGGAGCCAAAGTAAGGAAAAAGTAAAGAATAAAAGATTTGTATCCGAGGAACCATTTTTTTTATCTATTACGATTAAAAATTACACTTGATGGAAAATTTGTCTACCGCCTGTGATCGTCAGAGGTAACGTGCATTTAAAATTTTTCTAGCGGTTACTATTGTATCAGGTTACATTATGTTACATGTATACGTTACACATTACGTTACGTATTACGTTACATTTTGGGGATCACTGCTGGTCAGGAGACCGTCACTGTGTGATAGTCCCCAAAGTACAATGTTCCTAACATAATAATATCCGCTATGTGGTATATTAGTATTTATACTCTATAAATATACATATATAAACGTGACCCTATAAAACAATTCGAAACAGGTACATAATTTTAAGTCGGATTATACTGGAGTTACCTAATGCTTGTAGTTGCAATGTACCAAAAATTCTCAAAAAATTCAGAGATGCATAACTAGTACACGTGAGAGTTTTTTCAAATTTTTTCCGACTACAGTTTATCTTAAATAAAAATTCATGAAGATTGGTCAGATCTGAAGGGAATACGCAGATCCCTTGGAATACGATTTTCGACATTTTTGAGATTTTGTTTTTCCGAATATAACATGTCAAAAATTATGAACAAAAATTCAACACGTTATCGCATCTCTAATGCTTCTTCAGTGAGGAAAAAAGCTGAGTCAAGAGTGGAAGTTAAAAGCTACAGAGGGGAAGAAGCTCGCCACTCCTGATTTAAACTTTTAGACGCACTTTGCATCTGATAACCAGTGCCGACAGAGTAATTTTTAATCGCTTATAAGTAAAAAATGGAACCTAGGACAAAATTTTTTTATCCTCCAACTTTGCTCTATTTTCTCTTACAGAATAATCTCTTAACATTTTCTTCAACGGTAATCGAACTCCCTCCACACACTTTGCTTCGCTCGAAGCTCAACTGTCGAGAGAAGCAGCTCGCTACCCCTGATTTAGATTTCTCGATAGACGTTGAATCTAAGAGTCAATACATAATTAATTTTATAAGTAATTTTTTATAAATAATCGCTCATAACTAAAAAATGGAGTTTTGTATAGAATATTTTTATTCTTGAATTTCGCTCCATTTTGTCTTATAGAAAAAATTCTCAACGTTTTCCCGAACAGTAGTTGAACCCCCAGCATATACTTTGTTTCCCTCGAAGCTTAACTGTCGAGGGACTAACTATTTCTTTCTGATATTCGTAAATTGCGTTAGCAGCGTGTATTACATGTCGCGTCGATCACGTGGCCCTTAAATTCTACGGTGAAATTCCTGGAGGCGCGCAATAAGCGGCCGCGAGACGCGGCCATGATTTACGGGCTTCTTTTCCCCGGGCAATAATCAACGCTCTAAATCATCCCCGTCGCGCGACTATTAGCTCCACTGCCGTCCGTGTAATTTCCAATTTTTTTCATCGAGCTTCGTGTTCTACGTTTATTAAATACCTAGCCACATTTTCGACCGTCGCGTCTCGCGGATAAACGGTTCCCGTTCCCCTGTCGCGGCGTGCATTCGAAGTTAAAATAATATTAGACATTTACTATTCATTGCCTTTTATCCAGTGTCCGTATATAGCGTAATAGAAGATGTCGAATGAGAAGATTGCCAAGTGCAATGTGACCAAACCAATGATGAACAGACAGAAACCAGAATGATAAATGATGGTAATTCAAAATTATTTGCTGTTGTCATACCTAATCATTAGAAGCGATTCAGTATCCCATACCCTGTTGCTATATGTTTTTTTAGAATTACTTTTACCAAATTGTCACAAATCTTCAAGAGCGTTTAAAAAACCACAAGCCTTTGTTGTATACCATATTGAGATTTACGTATCTCGCAAAGTCGCTGATAAAAATTAATCAATCGTCGCGGCAAAAGGGATGAACGAAACATTGCGTTTGACGTACTCGAACGAGCGGTCGATAAAAAATGCAGTCGCTCTAAAATCGGTGAAAAAGGGAGCAAAGCTTCCGGCGATTCTAGCGACGAACGTTCGCACGGGAAACGGCCTGCGAACCCTATACACATGATTACCTGTAGCGAAATAAAAACGGGATCGCTATGACGAGCCATCAAAATCGCCATGATTGTCATTCCGCTTCCCAGTTCCCGTTTCCCGTTACAAATTGCTCGTAAAAAGTGAATTACTGCATTCGACCTGAAATCCCGCCACGGTGTACACGTACGGAAAGCACGGGAAATTGTTCCAGCCAAAACATCACTTAATGGATGCTAGTACCACCAGAAATAATAATTAAAAGTGAACTTTTCTCTCTCTCTCCTTCATTTCTTCTCTCTCCTCCAGCCTAACTGCCAACTGCTTAGTTATGCTCCGTTTTTTATGACTTGGTCCTTCGTCTATAATTTTTTTATTGTTGAATTTTATTTACATCCATTTTCTACCAACACATTTATGTATTTTCTGGTTATAAATTTATACTAAGGTTTATATCAGTTTAATAAAATATTATTGAATCATCAAAATTTAATCATTATCATCAGTCAGTCATATTTCGCCTATTGTACTTTTTTACACATGTATAAAAGCGTATGTCTCGCAACCCGCACGTTTGGTATTGGTACGGAAAACAGAAGAAAGCGCGTAGATATTTAAAGCATGGAGTAAATCCTGCAGACGTAATTCAACGAGCGTGGGCGTCGCGTGCTCGACAACTGTATTAGAGGGTGTAACGAAGCGCGGCTTTGTCGTAAAGGCGGTGGTAATAAAAGAAACGCGTGGATGAAACCTAGGGTGACTCGGCTAGGATAGGTGGTGGAGGTGGCTCGGAATAAATTACGCGGGATGCGTGGCTCTCGGAACCCCGTGCGCTCGCGTGTGTTCCACCGTGTGTTACGAGGCACGCGGGAGCACGTACGAGACGCCACGCTGCCGCCGCCGAGGTCGCCGCCGCCGCCACCGCGCCGTGCCACAGTGCGCCGCCGTGCCGTCCTCGTAATTACAAGCTGACTCCATAATAGGATTTTCGGCGGTTTTAGCACGAGTGCCGCCGTCAAGGAGAACGATGCTTATCGTCGTGATACGAGCGTCGTTGATTGCGACGAACACGACGCGCTTCTGCACGTGCAACCCCCCTCGTCTAGACCGCGCTATGTGTGTCTTCCAACTACTTACAGCCGTGCACGTATAAGGAAATAATAGGCAAACGTGCACGTCTAACGCAATTCTGTATTCAATTGTTTGTGTCAATGTTGAATTCAATTGTCCTATGACAATCATCATATTTATTCACTATATCACTACTGCCATGTTTGCTATTTACACTATGCTTACTACATATTTATTATTGCTCCTGTACGTGCGCCTTCCCTCGTCCAAACCACTGTGTGTTCTCTATTCTATTTACAGTGGCGGTCGCGCACGTATAAGGAAATAATACACGTACGGCTAGTAACAATTATTCTTAGGCTGTACATGTCTAATGAAATTCTATATTTAATTGTTTGCGTTAAAGTTAAATTCAATTGTATTATAGAAAACATCGTATTTTTTTATGGAGCAGAATTATTCTAGGTATTTTGAAAATTAGAAAGAAGCAACAACGAACAGCCTGCTAATTATTGGTGTACTGACGTCACTTCCTCCTCACTTGTTAAATAATATTAAATACTGTGATCTGTTACAATTTATTAATACTAACATGAAATTAGATTAGAATACACGTGACTTATTTTATTCACTCATACTGCTCGTTGCTTTTGAGGTGAAAACACGAAATACGTACGTACAACGATATAATGATTCATTCACATCTGGATGTCTGATAGATGGTGTAACAATAGAATATGAATGTGCATTTAAACTGTGATGATATTGGCAAAGCCAGAACTCCCTTCATGTGGAAAATACATAATTACTGAACTGAATTACAATTGAATTGTACTATATATGTATGTAATATATTTCTAATCATACTAAATATATTTCTAGTCAAATCTTTTATTCCATATTTCATTAACTTACAACAGAAGGAATGCATGTCTGATAGTTTGAACCATCCTTCTTACATGCCTATCCAGACATCTCTGCTCTCTATAGTATTCTTACTCGTTTATGAATCCTAAGCAAGTTCTTATGTATGATGAAAGGAAACGACACTGTTCCCCTGATAGTAATTAATGTAATATACGCAAAGGACGTCTCGCGAGAAGAATTTATCTCGTTTCCAAAAACCGGATATCATATTCGTATGTAGCTGCGTTAATCCATGTAACGTCTCTCCCCTGACGTTAACCGTACTCACGCAGAGGGTTGACCGGACGTGGGTGGGAACCACAGAGAGGAGATAATGAACATGCGGAGCAATCCGCGAGTTTTGTTCGCTTTATTACACAAATTCCAGTTTCGCACGGGGATAAGCGTGGAAACTAAATTTCGGTACGGCCGATTATCCGTTTTGTTCAAGCGAAAATCTCCGTGACGAATCGATGAACGCGCACTGGCCGTGTCCGCGACGATTACTTACCCGGTCGTTCCGAGATATTGGAATAAATTATATCCTCGAAGCCGCGCGGGCAAAACCGAGAACGCGCCGCCGAATAATAAATATACATGTGTACGTAGAAACGATTTCATTCCGTATGCCGTCTGCTGCTACGCCGCAGTTGTGCGTACCTACGGCCACCGCGGAAACTCTGTGTAGTAGGTGGCTGGTAATCCGCGCGCGGCTAACGCGCGAATTACCGCTTCGTTTCGCGCGACCAGCCAATTTCTTTCGCGGCTCGCCGGACCTCCGTGTAAATAAATTAGCATCGGCCGAGCATTCCATTTCGTAGCTTACGGACCCGACGGAACCTGCGAACCACTCTACATTTCAAAGCGGGATTGTACGCTAAAATACCCACCATTCCCTCTTACACCTTCGCTTATTCAACCGATTTTCGTGAAAATAAAATTTTCCTTCTCGCGCCGTTAACCAGTTTTAACGTATGAGAAACAGGTGGAGAACCCACGTTTAATACATAGTCGTTAACTCGTATGCAGTTTAATAAAACTTTTATCCATTGTTACTTTTTGGACACAAGCTATAATAGTTTTCGTTTATTTATTCATTTATTCATTTACTTATTATAGAATTAAGATACATTATAATTATAATCATACTAATAAATTGTATACTATACGTATAGGACAAACTCATGACGTAACTTACAATCCTGTTAGTAACACAAAAAACAGAGAACACGATTTAGTTCTCTTACTTTATTTTCAACTATCTCCATTGCCCATCTCCATTTTCGCTAATTTCTTAAATTTTAAACTGTAAATCTTTATTTTATACTCCTTGTAGAACTCTGTTTATTTCCTACATCTAATCACTCACCCCCTCCATACTCCGTGCCTATTCTTTCTTATATGCTTCATTAAAACTATATAATTTTAATTTTACGAAGTTTTGCCATCTACAAGGATATATTCTCTGTATGTCATTCCTTCGAAAGATAACTTGTTTGTGTCTTTTAATATTACGTTGACCTTTTTTATTTATTTAAAATGTCTTAAAATAGGAAGAAATTACAATATCACATAATTTATATATTGTACTAAAATTATTTCTTTAATCCTATTAGTAAAACATAAGTAATATATGTATGTTTGGTACGTTTATGCTTCTATCTTTGATACCTTAAAATGAAGATGGAATAACGTCCAATTCTTACAAAACGCTTTTATCTACTTTTGCGGGGTGTGACTTTCAAGAAGGTGGAGTTGTCCATATACACTCACGTTTCCAATGATTTCAAGACAACTATTTTGAAATATTTGAAGATTTAGGTAATTCACAGTGACATTTTGAGAAATGAAGAGCAATCGGTAAAATTGTTTTGGTGGTCCGCGATGGCATTGAATAAACGATCACGGACGAAGTTTACTCGAGCGTTCATAGTCCGTTATAACTTCTACATCCTGACCTGGTAATCCCCTGCGCGCGAGCATGCATGGAACGGTGGTTGGGCTCTCTCATAAATTAACGCTCTCCTCGGCGCAGCTCGCGCGCCCTAACACAATTTCTGCAAAATAGCCATAATAGGAAACCCAATATAAATAACTTATCACCTCGATGAATTCGCCTCTCTAGATCCTCGCCATCTCTTTTGACCCGTGTCTGACGGTAATCCGAGCCGCGGTTACAACCCTGAGAAAACCTACCTCATCGGATGATTCAGTTTTCAGTTGAAGATCTCCGTAGCAGTGAATCAAATATCTGACGCAATTTTTTTGAAGCTTTGAAATAGAAAATTTTCACTGAAGTGATATTATTCAACATTCTCAAATACATAATAGTATAAAAAGATTTTAAAAGTCTCAGGGAGAAATTGAAAAATTTATTTTATTAAAGAAACATAGAAGGACTTATAAAAGATTACTTATATTGGCAGAGTTAATCTTCATTGTTATGTTGTTATTTAATGTTCTCGAGTTCCTAAACACTGTTAAACAACTTTAGAAGTCCCATCGAAAAATTGAACAATTTTTTTATCGCAGGAACATAAAGGAACCTATAAAGGACTATTAATAATGACAGTACTACAATAAAGTCTGCTAAATAAGAATTCAGTACGCTGTTTTCAGGAACTGTGAAGACCATGTAATGTATCGCCTTGCATACGAATGTGTGTTCTTTTCCACGCTATTTCAACAAGTCTCTTTCGAATGGACGCGCGTTTCATAGGGATGATGAATTCATCTGCATGGGATATGCAGCAGCCAGTTGCAATTTTAACCGACTGAATTACCCCCAGCTCCTTCTCACAGTTTCGGTGCTCCGCTTTCGTTTCACATTTTCGAGCACTGTTGGCGAACCGCCGTCAGACGCAATGAGATACAACCGTGCGTTGCTCGAGCGAGAGAAGAAGGAGTGATCAATGATCCAAACTGCGCTACCTAAGATTCACAGTCTCGACCACGGTCGTATACACAGGTCTGGAAACTCCCATGGTGGGGGTACCCAATTTGGAGTCAATGAAATGTTTCCGAACTTGGCCACCAAACGAGATCACGTCGATCTAGAAGTTGGGGCCGAGCACAGTCGCCGTCCACATAGGCCATATGATCGACAAGGATCGACCAACCGCTATATCGACGCTCCCTCGCTTGATGGCAGATTTCAGAAGCGCAGCTGGTGTCGAAAAATTGGGTACCCCCACCATGGGAGTTTCCAGACCTGTGTATACGACCGTGGTCTCGACTGAAAAGTCATGAAGTAGTCGCTGAATTGATACATAGACCATGGAACATAAGACCCTACGAACGCTTTAAGTAAAAATAATGATCTAGGATTCAAGCTGCGTTACTGAAGATTCCTAGCATGGATTACTTACTTAAAAAAATTCTTTACTTCGTCGGTGGTCATCTGAAATCGGTCGATGAACAGATTGATTATTACTTATAAAGTAGTATATGTATAAACCGCTTTATACTAAGTTCTTAAAATTTCTACACTACGAGCATATAAATTATAAATAAAAGCGAACAAGAGAAATATAACTTAGTTACCGAAGATTACGACAGTCAGAGTTCAATCGAGTCCTTAATCTGACATATAATATTTCGAATATCTTTGCTCAATTCTGGAAATAAATTGATTGAATCCACAGAACCAATTAAATCATTAACTTCTATCTATCACGTAGTACGTTCATTTTCTGTTTTACTTTGACATTTTCCTAGTAACTATGCACGAAGACTAAAAGGCAGCTGAAGTGAAGTTGGCAGACGTGTAAGCGCTTCATTAGAATAGTTCGGTATCCAACATGTCTTAACGCGACTTATAAATTTTTCCCGGGCGAGTTGCCTCTCGATATCTAGTTTGCAATTCCACGGACGATCGCTGGAAGATGGTCGCCGCCACGCCACGAGGAAAGAAGGACGAGAGAGAAAGAGAGTCTAGTCGTCGGGACACGAGAGCGAAGCGGAACGGGGCGTCGAAGGGGGTGGGAAGACAGGGTTGAAAACGGCGAAAAGAGAGAAAGTTAGCGGGGAAATGTATGTGGGTACCTACGGTTGAACCGCATTGCAGAATTACCCGGCTAGGTTCTTGGCCAGAGAGCATAAAACAACCGACGCCAGCTGCTGGCCGCTGCGTCGGCCAAATTTATGATCCGCTTAATACACGTAGCACAGCACGAAATAGAAACGCAACGCGCATCGAATGCATCCGATTTTACAGAAAAATTCATCCCGTAATAAAATCGAACTGTCGAAACAAACGTAAGTACGTATGTAATAAGTTAAACTTGTCTTCAATAGAGCTCGCGTAGCACAGATAGTATTTTATTAATAAATGTAATCATTTATAAACTCTTCAATGAAGCTTGCGCAGCGTAGATGCACACAGGATGTGTCAATGAAAGTGAGCATTTGCAAGAAACGACTGCACGATCATTTTATTAAAAGAACCAAAATGAATTTAATTTCCTAAAACTTGAACGAATTTATTTTTGTAGTTTAAAAATAAAAATTGATTCTCTTGACGCGCGTCATATTTATAATACATACATATTTGTAATACATGCAACAGCATCGATCGTTACTATATATGTCATTTCTGATGGCGTTTCTCATTGACTCTTGTTGTGTACGGAGACACGTTTTTGAACGCGTGCCAAAAGAATAATCGTCGCAAGTGATTGAAATATGCGGAAATTACATTTTGAGATGCATTATTGTCAGTATTTATCCAGAACGAAAGGCGAGGGGGCGTATATATTATTAATTAACGCATTTACAAGTTCACTGCCGCGGCGATAACTCGGGATTATTCATAGCGTGATAATTTTCGCCGGGGAACGCGCGAATTTTCCCGTTTCCATTTCCTGTTACTGTTTGCAACTTTATCCCCGGTCTACTATGAACCGTAACAAACGGTCAGCGACGACGTTGGGAAAGTTTCGGTTGCAACCTATACGGCTCTGACCACCTGCGAATTCTTCAACATCGCGACTATGAACTTCTGTTGGCGATCCGTACTCGCCGCTGAGTCACGGAGCTCAACAATATTAACAATTATCAAATTGTTATTTTCCTAGCCCGATCCGTGGACGAGATTCGTCCGGTTCATTCGTAACAGTGGATTTGGAAAATACGTTGTATGCATAGATCAGATACACCAACATGGAAACACACTTTGGAGAAACGTATATCGGGGAGGAAGACGAGATGCTCGGAACAGGACATCAAAGCCAGAAGCGAATCGCGCAACCGACCGGTCGTTAAAGACCAAAGTTTCAGGATCCGGGAGAATTCGTCGTGTCCGCGAGTGACGGAGACGTGACCATGCGAGAGATTCTATTGCGGATATATCTATTTTCATGTTTGCGAACTACAGGCGAGCTGGCGCGGTGAGGCCAGGTCGATGGACTTGGATCGAATCAATAGGGAAACAACTGTTTCCGAACCGTAAGTTCGGTCCGAAGCTATCGGCTTCTGCACAAGGAGACTCAGTCACCGGATTTAATCCTTTCCGCGTCCCCCTTAGCATATTGTATATTTCGATGAATACATATAAGTCGAAGGAAACTTGGTTCACCGTTTCCCTGGCGATCGCCTCGCTATTCAGTCTCACATTATCCTATTCATAAAGCATCCGATAACAATTCGTATTGCCGTGTCGTGTTTGGCTATACAGGGCGAGGAAATTGTAGAGTTGTGAACCGGGTGTAGGAATAATATCAACTTTTTATTATATCAACAGTTTACTAGTCGTGACATGCCGGCACGACTACGTAGAATAATGTAGAATAAATTAATGATAACTACTTGTGTTCTCTGAATCTTTTTCTTTAACTTTTGGCAAAACTACGTATAATGCCTTCTAATTTTTAAAAAAGTCGAGAGAAGGAGTGAATGTGTCGACTATACACATGTATAGTTTTAGTGGAAGGAGACAATCTAAGCCCTAATAATTATCTACGAAAGTGAATAATCTTTTCTTGGACTTTTGAAAATTTAGTTAGCAACTCAGTATGCCTGACATAATCGTTCATACACAGTCTAAGCGATTGGTCATACAACAATGATGGCATCGAACAGCAAGCGTTAAAAAAAGAAGTATGTTGATACGTTATTTGCTTTGGAGATTTACGACGGTAATACCATTGCAAATTAATTCTACACCAAACGACTTCCTAATAGTCGCGAGGACGAGACATTGCAAATGAGCGAATTGGGATTGAAACGTCGTGAGACGAGACGATCTCCCGTAACAGCGAGGATTCTTTTCGAAGGGGGCAACACGCGTGGCAAGTAAAACTTCGCGAATGTGTCGACTTTAATTAAGGTCGATCGATGCCAAGTAGTTAGCGGTTTGGAGGCGTGTGCTGAAACACGCGGCGCGGGGATGGCAGCGGCGTCGGCGGCGGTGTTGCAGCGCAGCCGCCGTCAGACATTCGAGCGCGTTTCAACCAACTTTGTTTCAGTACTTCGATGACGTTGATTGAATCAGACCAGAGCTTGCAGCCACTTGGCTCGTTCCGGTTTGTTGCACCCTTATGTAATAACAATAATTTCATAACCGCCGCCTCTGCCTCCGCTACTTCCACTTCCACTTCCACTGCCGCTGCCGCTTGAATTTCCTTCCCCCGCCTAACGATCGTTACTGGATCGACGCGCACCATTCCAATTTCGTTACCTTCGAAATAGAATTTCCATATATTCGCACAAAAGAATAATCGTCATTTCCGATGTTCGACAAATGATTCGATGAAGGAGTAAGAGCAAGTATTACGTCGTATACCAATGTTACTTGGCATTCAAGTTAGATTTAGATTCTGTACGTTCTGTTCTCCTATGACGCAATTTCATTCGTGGTTGCAGATCATTAGCGTAGATAGGCATGCCACTAACACCTTAACTCAAAAAATCCGAAACACTAAGAAAGGAGAAAAAAAAATGATAGAAGAGAGAAGAAAGTGATGGTCGAAGAAGATGAAGCGAAAGCGAACAGAAAAATTAAGAAAGATGGACAAAGAATCATGATGTTGGATGTCAACGTTATTTAGTAAATAAGTTAGATCCTTGACTCACACCTGTAAACTTCGTCCTATCTTCGAACTCTGTCCTAGTTGCATCATTCTTGAACCTTGTCCTCGCCACATCCTCAAATTCTAACCCTGATATTCTTGACTCGACAAACGTATTACAAGTACATTTTGTCTTGGAACTTCTCCGCGAGAACTCAAACAGAATAAGATTGTAGTCTACTGACAAGATAGTTGTCTCTCTCCGTGTTACCGCATTAATTGCGTTAATCTTCATAAAGAATTAACGGGATACAACAATCAAGAAACAACCAAGGCATTCGTCAGTCAATTAGTGTCGACCCAGGATCTGGATAGACAGGAAATTGACAACGTACATTCCACCTAAAACATCAGACTAAGGCAGAGAAGGAAATGAGATGGCTCGCAAATCGAACGATTATTGAGAAGTTCGACAAGAGCTCTGCGAATAGATTGCAGCAATCTTACTACGATCTAATTATCTAAACAATCACCGTACTCCAATCATTATCAGTTTTGATTCCCATCGTAAATGAAGAGGCAAGAGGAGAAGAGAGGAAGGCATGGCGCAGGAGAAAGCGCATAAGCGGACATTTAGGGACGCATATACGTGCACTATCGGGATTCTGCAGTGCAGGTGGTGGGAAATGGGAAATGTGGGGCACACGGCACGGCACAGCGTGCGACATTGCGCGGTGCTGGCTGGCTGGCTGGCTGGCTAACATGGGAAGCACAGATAACTCGAAGCGACTGGTAATGCGAGGCTCATGCCTGTATGGTTAAGGCCAAAGGTGGTCCAATAGCAACTGATGGCCTTTACGGGCAATGGCAATCGCCCTATTCGACTCTAGCCGCTGCCAGATATCGCTATCCACCCTCCGCGCCACGACTAATACCATTACGCTGTCAGAATCGAAAAAGAACAGCCCGTTCGATGACGTTGCCTATCTTTCCGAGATTGAATTGCCCGCCAGCGCGTCCTCGCGCCCTCCTGCTCCTCTCACCGCAGTGCCCACTCGGTCGCTCTCCTATTCGACGTCGTTTAGCTTTATCAAGCAACAGTTTAGCCAGAAGGAAGGACAAGTCGCCAGTTGTCGAATTCAACTTTCAAAAGCTTTCACCTCCCTCCTCTCATCGCACTCTCCGCTCTGTTCGTCGCAGCGCGATTAAAAGGGAAAAGCGTTTCCTCGTCGATAAAAAAAAACGCTACGTAGTCGTAGCTTCCTATAATAGAATTGTAGTTACGCTCTCGGGCTTTTTGCACGCGTCCGGTCAGCAGAGAATTACTCGATTCGATCGTTCACGGTCCTCCTGAAAGGAGGCGGTTTTATCGGCCGTTCATCGACTCCGGAAAAGTTCCTCTTGACGCGACGCAGATTTCACACGATGGATCAAGCGGTATGTCACCCAGGCGGCACAGGTGGCGCGTAACTTCGGGCCGACAGGTAATGCGACTGCGAGTAGTGGAATTTCGCGAGGATGGGTAGGCACCCCCGATATTCGTCGGAGCGAGAGAGAGAGAGAGAGGAAGGGAGACGGGTCATTTTCCCCCGTTACTTCCGGGCCGGCGGCTCGCTGGGATTTCTATAGACGGTGAAGGGGGTGCGGAAAATCCGAGAGTTGCAAGCCGTTAGAACCGCGGCTGTTCCGGATTCCTGAGTATAATCAGCCGCGGCGCAGCGTAATCAGTGTTTACCCAGTAATTATCGTGCAACGCAGCGACGTGAGTCACGGAGCAATTAAGACAACGAACGACCCTCGTGATTCCCGTCCGCTCGCCATACTTTTTCTCGACTTTACCTGTGTACCCGGCTATACAGGTAGCGCTTGCACAGCCCGCCGGGTCGCGCGCCGGCCACGGGCCGTTCTCGAAAATTGGCGTGCTTTTCGACCGGTCTTTTATCAACTCGAAATTCGCTGACTACCCGTTAGAGCGGTAACAATTTTCAAGCACGCCGTCGTCAAAGAGAAATCGCAATTAAGCTGACCAACGTGTAACCAGCTAACGGTCTTCGGTCCTGGAATCGTGAACGGTCATCGGACACGTACCGGTGCCGGTTCCGCTCGCAGGGAGCGCCACGCTCGAAAAGAAAATACGATCAATTCGGTCCCTCGCGAAAGTACAAGCTCCCTGCCAACTTTTGGACGGTATTTGGATTATTTTTATCGACGCGTACGGAGACACGGCCAGAATCGAGAAAGCACTCCCTGGCGCGACGATAAAGCTCAGCCGCGCCGGCGGTCTTGCGGGAAATCACCGAAGGTTAAACCAGATTTTACTGTCAGCGTGCCTGACGTTCGTGGACCTACCGGTGTAGGCAAGTTTGGCTAACGCGAGCCGCGCACGACCGCCGCGAGAGGAATCGATCGACATCGATGCGGGGGTGGCCTATCTGAGAAATAAATCAGCTGGATCGCGGAGCAAGCGGGTGGGAGAGGGCAAAGTTCGGTGTAAATTTTCTGCAAATTTTGGCACGGTCTCAACCGAGTTTTAGTGCCAAGCGGAACAAAGTCACGCTACTTTTACCCGCGACTCGCGATGAAATTTATGCTCGTTATCGTGACTTTTCAATCGGAATCGAACGACGCGGGGCTGAGCCCTGAAAAAATTATACGTAAACGCGAGCCACAGGGAGAGGCAAGGGACGGGTGCAACGAAGAGAGAAGAGAAAGGGAAACGGCAGACTTGATCAGAAGGATTGCTCGCAGCAATCTCTGATCCTCCTTTTTTTCCTTCTTACGTCGTGTAATTTTATTGTGTCTTAACGACGTCGAGCAATCCATCCCTTCTCGCCGCCACCCTTTCGTGCTCTGTAGAGTCGTACGTTACCAACCAATTTCGTTTCATCGGCTCTTTCTTTAATTCCGCCTCCGAGCGAGCGAGCCCCCGCTCCGATTCGACTACGTTCCACCCCTGTTGTTTCGTTCGTTGCCAGCCCCAATCGTTCGTTTATCACCGTCATCCCCTCCGTCGTCTCTCATTATGGACGCGAAGCAAATTAGAAAGAACGTCGAATTTCAATTGGACCGGATAATCAACCGAAACATCTATCAGTGATGAACTTAGCAAACGGGGAAGCAGACGTTACAAAGGGCGAGAGGTAAATAAATTAATATCGAACGCGCATTAAATTACATCGACGTTCGCCGGCGAACAACGGCACCGACCAGCAGTTCGCTTCGCCGGGGAAACTATTTCTTCGGACCGTCGAGAGCCGACTGTGCACAATGCACAACCGTCGCGGACGACGACGACGCTGGCAACGAGTGGACGCGGATGGGGGAGGCAGGCACGGTTACAAGAGTGGAGCAATGTCGTTTCTGGAATAGAGTCACGCGACTCTCGGGGTCGCGAGTAAGCGTCCCTCTGAGCGATAACTACGCCCGTTTCCGGACTTTAGTTTTATGGCTACGTCACGAAATCGGTCGATCGTCGCCGTGTTTTATCGACTCCGTACCCATAACCTCCTGCAAACATTGATCCTGATCACGTCTTATACATATAGGCTGCGGCGGAATAACATGTACAAGACGGGTACGAGGTCATTCCTCGTGAAACAATAAGAACAAAATATAGAATACAATTTTTCTATTTAAGGTTCAATTTTTGAGAGAATCCAGTTTGAAACTCTGATTGGGAGTTCATGCATATGTAATTAGCAGATTGCTGATCTTTATGGAAATGCAGAAAATGAAATCTAAATAGGAATTTCTTTCGTATTGTAAAAATCATAATTTGTAATTGACGTTTAATATTTCGTGTCTCCTTGGACACTAGATCAATCTTTTTTAATTCCTGAACATAATATTTTCCTTTGAATAAATATTATAAAATCTAGTAATTAGACGAGCATAGCTATGCTCACAAGAGTTTTTTAATTGATAATATAAAATATTGTTGATCGCAAGTCTTCTGTGAATTTTTTCTTGAACTCACTAACTTTTACATTATGTGTACACATTGTTTAGAACCATGATGATCGTGACTTACGATTAGCCGTAACAGTATAGTATGCAACAGATTTTCGAACTCGATTTTCTCGAAAATTGAACTCTAACACATAAAGTACCAAGTATGTTTCATCATCTTTCTTTTAGCTATTAATCGTTACATTAAGTATATAAGTATATAAGTATTAATTAAGTGTTTTAATAATATTCATTAAAATTTATCTTGGTGACAAATAATATTTGATTACATTCTATATGAACTGTATTACATTATTAAAAATGTATTAACAGAAGAATATAATTTTCTAGACTATACTATATCGTCAGTCAACAGTGATCGACGCGACCTAAATGAAAAGTAAACTGTCAGACACCGGTGACTGATATGACGCTTAACGTGTCAAATATAAAAATTTTATTCTACATTTTCTTATTTTTTCACGAGGAATCACCTCGTGTCCGCTTGTACATGTGATTCCGGCACATCCTGTGTATATCAAGAAAGGTACATAAAATTTCTGCTATCTTTTATTTCACCCAAAATCTCGCTGGATCTCGATGCCGTAGAAGATTTCGAGTACTTGGCTTCGTGCCCTGCCTGATAGAATTACCAACGAACAACGGGCAAATATTTGCTCGCTCAATCATGCGAGGCAAACGAGATAATACGTCGCAGAAACACCGATGAAATCCTGCCATTTCTTAGTTTTCTTTTTTACTCGCTTTCGAGATTATAGATACAGGAACGAATCGATTAATATTGCTCTGTCTCCGGTTCGCATTCAGAAACGTCGAGTCTGGATTAGTAGCGTCTGGGAAGGACAACTTAGTCTGGCAATGAATTACTGCAATTTTTACAGCTGTTGATATCTTGTCTGTTCGCACCAGGATTGATACGCATTATTTTATTGTATACCTACTGGGTAGTATATTTGCGTCTGACACCTTATGGCCGCATCCACTCGCCTCTTACTTCCAACAATAAGTACGTACGTAAGTACGTATGTATAGTCATATCAATCATGTACGACGATGTAAATTATATGTTATATATATACACGTATTTTCATTTATCAAAAGATTCTATTATAATATCAATAATTGTCA
>SMSR01008893.1:0-10160 GCA_019453355.1 Ceratina japonica | reverse complement strand
TTGTACAATCTCTCACATCTCTGTTTACTTTCGCAGCAGTTTAATTATCAGTTACGAACAAATATAAGTTTCCATCTGATGAAAATTACTATCAATCTTCGCACCGACCGAGCCAAGTGATACCCCAATTAGTTTTCCCAATTAATCTCCGACGTGATTCATTCCGACCGTACTTGGAAATAAAAAACGACGCGTGGTGATGCGGTGGCATCATCGTTCTCGTGGCCGGGGCGTTGCGCTAATTACCCAAACAATCAGCGAAATTCCGATGCGGCGCTAAACAGCCGGCGTCTGACAAATCGGTAACCGTCACGAAACGATCGTCCGCGAAAAATCCCTTCCTTCGTCTACCTCAAATACTGAGAGAGAACGGTTTCTCGTTAAAAAAATTCTATCACGTGTCGCTAATGGCCGTCTGGGGGGACGAAAAACGAGGGATGAATTTTCCGCGGACGAATTTCGGTGGCAAAAACGGGCGGCGCGTGTCGGCCGGGACCGGAAATAAATTCGCCAGTTTCATTTCCATATGGATTTCGCTCGGGCCGCTCCGCGGTCGCGCCGCAGCAGAAAAAGCAGACGGGTTTACGGTCGTTCAGGAAATTATGAAAATTTTCTACCGACGCGACGCGGCGAAACGAATTCCTCGCAATTACAGCGAGCCCCGGCTCCGTCGGGCCAAGTAGTTTCGCGTGATGCCTCAAAATTAACAGGGACGATTTGATATGGCGAAATTTTAATAGCGGATAATATTAGCGGCTCCATTTCTTTCATCCTTTTTTTTTCTTTTTTCTCTTTCAACGGGAGATACGATCTGCGTTTAAACGGGGATTCGTATACAAGAAAATCAAACTGCGTGGCGGCGTAGTATATTAATCTTGCGCGGTGTCGAGGAAAAGTGCAATACGTATGGGAACTCGTTTCTCCTCGTTGGACGGGTTCGCGTAAATTCTACGATTATCTCTATCTTAATTTGATATTTCAATTCCATTTGAATTTATCTCGATCAACTGAAATATAATGCTGTTATCTGCCGGTATAAATATTAATGCGGCTCTAGACCCGGCCGTAGATAAATCATCGAATACGTACGCGGAGATTGAAATTCTGCGCGGCCGGACTTTGATGGATCGTAAATCAATCGTTTAAGCCATACACTGAAATTGATTAGCACTTACGCGCACCGATGCGAAACTGTCACACACGGTAGAACGGTTCGGCGGTGGCTGCGACCACTTACCTGAAACAGGAATTATACAAAATTAATGTAATAGCCGTTGAAACTGAATGGGAAATTGATCATTTATCCGGGCATGATTTATTTCGCAAACAGTAGCAGAGAAAATAATACGCCGAGAGGGACCAAATTACAAGCGTAATCTCGATCGGGCCCTCGCGACGTCTCGTATCTTCGGCAATGTAAATACGCGCGTATAATGCCGATTCCATGAAAATTCGACGCCTATGCGTGTGTGCACGCGCGGCCTCTAAGGAAAGGCATGCAGCATGTGGCAGGTGGCCGCGCGATAGTTTGCATATTCATCGGTTTCTCGCTTATCGGTCCCATATTATCACGGCGTGCTTAATTGACTTCAGATTCCCTCATTAGCGCTAATGGGTTAATTCCAAAACTGTTTCGCGGTCGTAAGGCGCCAACGAAAACGCGGCCGCGGATACGCGTCCCGCCGAAAGTGCGACGTCGGCCGACGCGTTTTCGCGGACCGACTCCGTCGCCCGATAAGTCCGGGGAAATTAAATTCGATTATTAAGAGGCTGGTTAAAAAGGAAAACGAGACTTTCGATCTTGATCGAGCCCGTGGAACGATTTCGGGCGCCAGACGTGGTTCCTTCCACTTTTTACTCATTTACAACATTCTTTTTATCAAAGGAATTACGCAATCGATTATATTTTATCCCGGAGGCATTCGGTGCCGTTAGTCCTCGGTCGCTTTATTCGCGAGGCGTGCTCGCGACGTATGACCGAAGGTTTAATAAGTAAATAAGAAAGCGAGACAAAGAAATCGCGGAGGTGGACATAAGTAATCTTAACGCTATTTTTCAAAGTCCGAACCAGCCGCGTGGAAGACGAATAAAAAGAGCGAAGCGACAAACAATGGAACGGTTCGCATGTTTCGTGACAATGTGTCATAAGAGGACTGCGCAAACGTACATAACTTTGTATACATGTGTAACTCTCTCTCTCACTCGCTCTCACTCTCCCTGTGATAGAATGACGTGTAATAATTGTGTATATAATATAAAGAGCACAGAATCGTGTAACAACGTGCGCAATGCAGCATATCGATTTAATGAAAAGTGGCGCTGCATCGAACGCATAAAGCATAAGAGTCGTTGCACCGAACTCTTTCAATCTGCTCCAATCGTAGAACAAGAAATCCTTTCTGTTTTTCAAGTTAATCATCGCATTTCTGTCGTCGAAATTGAATTTAGACGAGATCCTGTACGACCTGCTGATATTCAGTGGAATTGAAGGAGCCAGAAATAATTCGGAAACCCGAGAGACACTGTTAACCTTCGAACAGCGAAGTCTATAAAATCTTGTATAGTTGCTGCTCTTCTCTCTCTAATAAAAGAGTGAAACTCAGTTATCAATTCTTTACACGCTCCTGACTATAGACACCCGCGGGTGCACATAGTGTCTGTTTTCCAGCGACAAACTGCAACGGCAATCGATAAGCGAGCTGACGGTGAACCGACACACAATCACGTCCCGGCTTATGTATGCACGTGTGTACACGCCGGCACGGCGGCGCGATTCCCTTCCTCGGGATCGGAAAGGCTGGAAAGTTAGCGAACTCCGGCGGCGATTAGACCGCGCCGGTGACAGACTTTCCCCGTCCCACGCGTCTCCGTACTTTGTAATCGAGGATGTAATTTAAACTACTTACGTACGCCCAGACTGGAACAATTTGCCGGCGAAGTCGAACGTCCCGGCGGCCGCTCGGGCTCGTTGGAAAACCATCGACCGTTTAACGGAATTGTTTGCCCACCTTTGACGTGATTGGCCTCTAATTTTCCTTCACCAGGAATTCAGATAATAAAAGTTCACCGAACGAAACGGCGGGATTTTCCGTTCCGTAAAATCCTCGCCGAATCAATCCTAATTTCAGTAGAATCCTCTTTTTGTGTTAACGTTTCTCGGTACCGTGTAAGAAACAAGGGGAGAGCAAAGGGTGCGTAACAAATTTCAATGATGACGGTTCTGGTGTTTAATCGAACAAATTGCCTTTAATTGCGACGGAGCGGGAAGAACGGAGCAAGAGGAAAGAAAAAAAGGGAACGGGAAAGGGGTACGTGATAGGAGAGAGGGAGGACGGTCAGAGAGAGGGTCCCGATAGAAAGAAGAGAAAAGGCCGACGGTGAGGTAACTTAACTCGACGCCCCGACATCCGATCCTCCCTATAAAAATGCACACGCCACTCACGTCTATGTAAACAAACGGACATCGAATGGTCGAGTGACTCTCTTTTTCCGGTTAGCTACACCTATTAGCTGGTATGTAGATCGTATAGCAGTCATTGCTGCAGTTCCTGCAACAGGCCGGAGAAACCCAGGTAAAAGGTGCTCCCCCCGGCTCCTCCTCCTCCTCCTCCTCCTCCTCCACCGATTCGCGAAACGCGACTCTTTTCCCCGAGCGCGCTGGAACACGAGTCGTTCCTCTCGTGAACCTAAACTGCTCGCGCGTTCTTTTCTCTTCTCCGCCGAAGCCCGTTGCACTTTATGTTACACCTGCTACGCGTTTCACTCGACCACTTCACCGCTTGTTTTTTAACAGCTATCTGTTTGCTTTAATTTGCTCTCGAACGGGCAAGCGCAGGACGTTCCCGGCCGGCACCGTTATTATCCGTGTCACGAAGTTTTACAGAAATAACACGGTTCGCGATGGTAGTTACTTGTAATTGTAATTAAACTTTAATTGGCATCGGGAACACGCCGCAGTTAAAAGTATACGTAAACATGATGGGTTCGTCTTAATGAAAAGTCCGCGCATTGAAATCACCGGCGCTATAAAGAATGGAAGCGGACCGTGTGTCATCCAGATATTAAGTTTTTTGTAACGTTTAACTGTTGCAATTTAATCGAAACTTTCCTGTTAAATTATATAATATTGTGTAACGTGCGTTCGTTTTCCGCTGGTCCTTCCCTCGCGAAGAATTGCCGGGAAACCGGATGGAAAGTGTGGAAATTCAATAAAAAAAAAAACGTAAACGTTCGTTGAAAAATCACTAAAACGGTGAGACCAGATCGGTCGCGTAAAGGCCTATTCCCACCGCAAACTATTCCTATTCTAACCGGCAAACTGCCGGTCCGTGGCTGTTCGGTCGGGGCGAAGAGGAACAAAACCAGGAGGAACCCCTGTGGTCTTCTGCTTCGACACGCTTTTTCCTATACTCTGTACTACGAACTACGCTCCTGGTTTTGTTCCTTTTCGCCCCGACCGGACAGCCACGAACCGGCAGTTTGCCGGATAGTGGGAATAGGCCTTAACTAGTGTGTCCACCGCCGCGACTATCATGTTGCAAACCGCGTCTACCGATTATTCTTAAAAGCAGACGATTTTTCAGGTGACGATTATAACGGATTATGAAAAGAAATCAGAACAAATGCCCGTCGTTAAAAATGTTCCACGTCTGTTCGGTTATCCTTTTTCCTCTTGCGTTGTTTTCGCCGTGTCATTAGTAAATTTTCCGGTATTTTGTCGTAGGGTCATTGAACAATAGCAGGGAAACGGGACGCGAGGCAAACCGATTTGTTAATTGTTCGCCGGGCGATGTGTGTGTGCGCGCGGTGCAGCGAATTAATTACGCTGACAACATTGATCGCAGGAACGAGCGAACAGTCCGGCGGCGCGTGGGTGTTACCTCGTTCAGAAACGCATTCATCAGGCTGGTTGATAAATTGATACGGTTCTCTCCGGGGATCGATGTCGATCTCAATACCCTTCCACGAAAGTCTATCAAACTGACGTTGGAACTCGCACGTGTCGAGCAAAAACCGTCGACCGTATCTCATTTTTAAAAAACTTTCCCTGTGTGAATTCAGTATCCATGAATTCTACGTGCACTTACACATGTGTATATCAACAAGAATTATAAGAAATATGGAAGCAATCGATGTCTAGTGACTATCATAAGCCTAGAAGCACCGGCAGCATTAATCAATATAAATTTCCTAGTCAACATACATGATGACAGTACAAAATATTTTCATAATATCCATTAAGTTTTTATTCAATTTTGTATGCCGAAAATGCGGAAACAATTTGCAACAGCGAAAATTCCTTCATCCAGCACACTGTTCAAAATTTTTCATTGGATTTAATGAAGAAGTGCATGAAGCAATATTCATGTATTTTTTTAAGTGTAATGAAAAATTTTATCAAATATTCATTGCGGAACACTAATTTTCATGAACGGTACATTACATTTTCTTCAAAATTCATTAATTTTATGGTAAATTTGCATTAACATGTGTTTAATATACAAAAAACTTAAATTTAATGTATTATTTTTCATGAAAAGTGCATTAAATTTAATGATATTTTTAACAGTGCAGGATTCTACAGACATTTCTGACAAAAAAGAGCATGTGCACAGGTAATACCTCATTTTTGGAAATAGAGGAGTTAATTTTTTATCAGTGTTATCGAACGATGTACGTGCATGCCATTAACGAGGTTCAACCTATTTTTCTCCAATCAATTATCACATTGCACAACGCGTTGTATAATTGCGCGATACACAGAGCAGTTACGTATACCAGTAGCTCGGTACGTGCAATCAATTATTTCCTTTTCGTATCGGCCGCCACCCTAATTTACTCCCATTACCGGGACTTAGTTACCCAAGACTGTTCAATTTATTCTCATATAACCGTTATTTGCTAAAATATTAAACAAGTATCGATCATCGATCCCCCCGCACGAGGTAACTGTATCGCGACGCGATCGAGCGCCTCATTTTTTCTTCCGTCTGTAATTTTATTAAATAAATCAAGTCGGACGGCGACGGCGGCTGCCGGAAACGAGACTCGAGCTTGAGCCCCACCTGCCACTAGCGTTCACCTCAAATTATGCTAATTAATACGGATCGAGCGGCGAAAGCCGCGCCACTAAAAAATATGTTATACTAACTGTTACGAAGCATAATATAATATTGTCCGAGGCCGTACCTTTGCCATTACACGACGCCAAGAATGCCGAGTGGGCGTGCTCGCCGAGGAATACCGAAATTATGGTATCACCGCGCTTTTCGCGAACGATGCTCACTGCGCACGCGAAGAAAATGACCGTTTCTGCGGCGAGGACAGTGCGAAAATGAATGGCCACGATTTAATGAACTTTCATCACAACATATTTTTACAATCAACCCTAGAAACCAGAACGTCCATTAGAAACTATATTAATCCAATTTCTAAATCGGTGATCGGTAATTAATTCTTGTTTAGTTTTCGTCGGAAAATATTTTTATCGAATATCATGTTTTTCCGCGAATCTCTCCCACGAAACAGACTGAAGATCGACATTCAATTCCGTAGTTTCGCGACACACCTACGGTAATGGTGTAATAATCGGTCGGCAGCGAGCGGTTAAAATAAACGCCGCTAACACGTCGATCGGGGCTCGGTTGCGCGCACCGCGGAAGAAAATCACTCTCGAAGAGGAGTCTTCACCTGTTAGGGTACTTGCTACCGATTTCGCGCTACGTGCACGGCCGGGCCGGCTCCGGCTCGCTAGCATCTTGATACCCCGGCGCGGCGATCGCGAGCGTGTTATTACCCCGCCTAGTGGCTAGGCCCGAAGATTACACGTCTACAGCCGATCCCTCTCCCTCTCTCTCTCTCTCTCTCTCTCTCTCTCTCTCTCTCTCCCCCGCGCTCGTATCGCTCGCCACGAATTTGTAACGACGATACGCGCCGCGAAATTTGCATATCACCAGGAGACAGTCTGCGCGGGAGAGAAGACTTCATTTTTGCGTCGTGATCACCGTATTTCGCCGGCCGCGGCACGCGGATTCTCATTAGGACCCGCGGGGCTCCGACGTGTGTCGGTTCGGGACCGGACCGGACAAATTGGCGTATCGGTTAAAAAAGCAGCCGACGCGAAACCCTCCGGGAAACCGCGCTGCCTTCAATGTTTCAAACCGATCTCCCGTGAACTGAGTAACAATGTAGGTATATATCGGTAGCCGGCAATTTTTGTTGGATTCAATTTCGAAGAGAATAATCGTATAATCATTGTGTCAATCATTGATACAGACTATAAGCACGGCAGAGGTGTATAATAAAGTGCACTTACAATCAGTACTTAATAATTCTTTGCTCATTACTTCCTCCGAAGGCATTCCACGAAATATCGTAATGACGCTCTTACGCATTTTTTTTTAAATATTATCGTCGGAGAAACCTGTCATTCTCCTCGTCCCGACGGATACGAACGTACCGTAACTATTACGATTTGCATTTTGAAAAAAGTGCACCGTGTGTCATTAGCCACTTTCGACGTCGTTTCCCCTGTTAAATCCCGAGGGACAAGCGGTCATTTCTTTAACGGCGGAGATGCACGACGCCGGGAACGAAGTTCGATTGTTATTCGGTGTTTATTACGTGATCGTAATTACGAAATCGCGGCTGGGCCGAACGTTCAAGTACGTGCAAATCGGCCTTTAACCAGGCGATACCGAAGGTGGCCATCGTACCGCGGTGTATCGTCGCCATTAGCATAGAAATGATACGTTGATCGACGGTGTCCATATTTATTCGAAATTCCCAGGACGCGACAGAATATTGGTATTTACCGCGAATTCGGTGCCGGCCGAACCGGCAATTTCACGCCAATCTGTACCGCGTCGGTTTTCATTAATTAATTCCTGCCGTGCGCACCACCGGGATTCCTTCTTCTTCCCCCCAAGGCGACCGAATGTTTATCGTAAAACGCTTTAATACACTGTCATTTCGATCTTAACATTTAATTCCTCGCCGATCGAGTATCAAACGCGTCACGCGATCCGTTTCACGATTATTGCCAAACGCACGTCTCTTCCCCGATGATCCTTAAAACAACCTGCACTTGAAGCAGTCAAGTGTACATTGTTAAAAATTTTTCATTGGATTTGATGAAGAAATGCATGAAGCAATATTCATGTATTTGTTTATTGAGTTTAATGAAGAATTTTATTAAACATCCATTGCGGAACACTAGTTTTCATGAACGGTACATTAAATATTCTTCAAAATTCATTAAATTGTCTGAAAGTTCATCAAATTTCTTTGAAAATTCATTAATTTTATGGTAAATTTGCATTAATATGTGTTTAATCCCTGGTAGAAATATGCATGTCATAATTGGGCAGAAAATGTTGAAAAATGGCCATATATTACAAATTATGTAAAAAATTCTCAAATTTCGTAATTGTAACATAATTTTTTATAAATGTTCCAAAAGACGGTTAGAAAAGAACAGATTATGAAAAGAATTGACGAAATCTAATATAATATGTTGAATTCTGACATAATTTCTTCACGATTATATATCATCAAATTTTGTGAAATTTGAACATGTTAAATTATGATTAATTTTAACATATATATATATTTTTTTTTTCATGAAAAGTGCATTAAATTTAATGATACTTGTAACACTGTAGTTGTAATAAGTCACATGGAACCACCCTCATAATTTAGGTCCTATTCCTCCATGTTTAGAAATGGTTAAATCGCAAATCAACGATTCTAATTCTGAATTTGCTATGTTAATGGAAACGATTGAAGGCGATAGAAGCTCTCATGGAAAGCTCGTAATTTGGCAATCGCGAAGTCCGGCGATTCCCGCTTGGCGAATGAAAATCCCGACGTTCGGGGCGAAGATGATGAAGCCAGAAATGCATCGACTACCCTGTGTTTACTCGCGGCGCGGTGGTCCGCCCCGCGAGCATTAGCTCTATCTTTGCACCGCCTAATTTCGCGTTGCCCGAATGCAAATTCTACCGAAACGAGCGGATAGCGAACGGACGCATCCCGGATCGGTAACCACCGTACGTGTGATCATAGCCCGATAGAATTTAAGGGAAGCACGTTTTGCTACGTTGCGTAAAAGAATTATGGAAATACATAGTTTCGGAAGAGAAGAATTGTGTTTAACAAATTTGTAGTTCTTGAAGTATTCTTTCACTATAAATGTGGGAGACTGTTTACAACGGTACGTTCCGCAATAGTAAAAAAAAGACGGCCACACCTCTGCACCGGGAAAGAGGTCAGGATGTACCGATCGGCGAACACGAGGAACAATGCGCGAATCGGACGAAGGTCCACCACGAAGGAAGAGCGACAACGATACTCGAACTAATGATACCGTCGACAAACTAATTACACGAAATAGCGGAACACCGGCTCTCGCATCGCGCTGTTTCGATAATTATTTCGCCCGCTTCCACGAAATTACATCCTCCCGCTTCCTCGGAACGGTACATGTCCTGGTTTCCCTGGTCACTACACTTCTAGCCCGAAATTGTTATATTTGTTTTTCGAATGTCAGTGCAATGATCTCCGAGGCTGAAATCCGATGTACCTTCACATCCGCCTCCGTTCTCCCCTAAAGCGTTTCCTCCTGTCAAGCCGAAGGAAATCGACCGACGTTCTAAACGGAGAACCGGTAATCACGTTAGTCAAACTACCAAAATCGTCCGGGCGCGTACGCGAAACCGAGAGATTGCTTCTTCGTTCTCTCCTCATCCGAGGCTCGATAATTAGCCCCCGGTTCCTCGGCAATTTGGTCAATTTATTCGTTACACACCCAAAAAGGGAGACTGAAAGAGGACGACGCCGCATGACACCGACACGACCGGGTGATGCTCGGGCCTCGCGTAGCAGGTACTTCCGGTGCCAGAAGGCGGCCGCCTCATTGTCATTACGTCACCAGAGGCTGTCATTTCGTTTTTTCAGGCATCCGTTTTTCTCACCGCGGAGATACCGGGCTTGATGATCGTAATTACACCGGTATACGGGGAAGACTTCGGAGAAGGACGTTTTTAAAATTTAAACAGAGACGCGCGTGCGTGCACGAAAACGCGCCCGATTGATCAGGGCCTGGACCAGCGCCTGGACCAAACTGGTTACAGACTCCAAAACTACTCGTCTCTTTTTAC
>SMSR01008885.1:60341-113695 GCA_019453355.1 Ceratina japonica | reverse complement strand
TTCGCATGTAAGATGTGTATCTTATCAATGAATACTGAATGAATTCGTAAGTTCCCTGAAGTGATCAGCATTCCTAGTTTTTCAGAATAGTTAATTATTGTAGGTTCACGTTGATCGGATCAACGATAGAAGCGAGCTAGAGAAATCGTCCGGCCCCGTGCAGACCGCTTTTTATTCACCGTGCGAAATCGTTCTTTCATCCCTACGTCCGTCGATTGCTATCAGACTAGTTTATGCGTCGTATAACTGTAAGTTCAACATGCGTTTGAAATTCAAGCATGTTGCTAATAAAATCTTGATCAGTTCTAACTTCTAACAGTGATTTATATGAGAAATACTCTCAATACTTGATCAGATATTATGTGACTGAACTTTTCGTAACAAATTCTGATACAATTTAAGCAAGTTTTTTTCTTAATTAGAATCATTAACGAAATAATCAAATGACTGTAAACTGAAATTGTTTGCACGGTTCCGTAATACGACGCGTAAAGATGTAACCCTTGCGAAGCGCGAACATTCTGGCACGCGCGAGAGGTGTTGGAGCGCGGAAATAATTCGCGATACTGAAACATCAGAAATAGCTTGACGCGCGGAAACTGTCTCAATAGGGTCAACGAACGGTCATCGTCGGCGTTAGATCATCGAGCTAGATCGCCACGTTTGGAGCATTCGAGACAATCGAGCGATCAATGTCAGGGACCAACCCTTTCACGACGAAACGGTTCGTTTCCGTTCGATCGCGAATCTCCACTCGCATGCCAATCAGCGCTATTCGCGTGCCCCGTACGGGACTAGAGAAAAGAAAAACAGTTACACCCTTCATAGTTTTAGTCCGTCAGCGCACGTAGGCGGATTCAGTTTGGCGCGAACCGTTTTCGTTCTTCTCCAACTCAGCCTGCTCCGATACAATGTAATCTCTTTGTAATTTATTTAATAAAATGTTTAATTGATAAAATTACAAAAATTGTATATTTGATGTATGAATTTCAAACAAAATAATTTTAATCCTTTCAGAAACTTATAATAATAAATACAATTTGTGTTCACAGCATGAATAGTATTTTATTCTCTTCATAGTGAATCCAACAAATGGAACACGCTGAGCAAGTTCTATTAAACTGCGAAACCCTCAAGAATACTTTATCATCGGCCGACATAAGGCTCTGTTAACACATCTCAGAGAATTGCATCCATTAATAGACCTACAAATGGCAACGAACCATCGCACGCAAACACGACGTCCGAGAAGCCCCAGTGAATTAACTCCAAAGGTACAAGCCGCTGGATACAATTAACTTGCAACACACGCACACGAGGTCCGGGCAACGGGAGCTTAGGTGCACCAAGGTAGATTGATTTCCATTATCGTTTAGAGTCCGCCTGACAGTGACTTCCATCAGACCCGCACCCTTCTTCAGGGCAGATGGGCCTGTTAAGTCATTATCGTTATTGTTTGTGCGCCGCACGCAGCCGGGGCACCCACTAGGAACCGTGGCCGCCTTAGTGCATACCGGGTGGCGAGAATACACGCGGCAATGAGTATATGAACCGTGGCAGGACTGAAAAAGAGTCGTGCGTGAGTCACGCAGGCGCCAATCGTCGCGGCATCTTGGACGAGGGCCACAGGTAATTGGCCGATCGTACGAAGAGAAGACGAACGTTCCACGGTTCGGCTGTCTGCAAACAGCGCGGTCGCGCATCAGTTGACTCATCCTGGTGACACGCACGACCTGTGCCTTTCAACAATGGCAGAATACCCTGCGCTTTTTTTTTCTCTCCTTCCCCTTTTTTTTCGCCTCTGCCCGTTGTTACGGGCGGGCGAAGCGGAAGTTGCGCGCGGAAAAGGCTAGGACCGCTTCTTTTCACGAAAGCAATGCGGTAATGCGATCGAGAGTGTGGCGGTGGGTCACAATGAGCCGGTAATTGGTCGTGAAGGGTCCGATAGATCCTGTAGGAATGGAACTGCGTTGGGAGAAATTCATTTTTGTTGTCGGATGGGATGCAGGCTTTTTGTATACGGGGATGGTTCTGATGGGACACTTTGATAGATACCTGGGAAATCCTTATAGTATTTTAATACAGTGAGAAAATATTTTATTCGGAGTTCCTGAAAGATTTAGAAGTGAATCCTCTAAAACCGAGTTTATTTAAAAGTACTAATAATATTGTTGCATTTTTTGTTTGGAAATGAATCCCTAACTATGATCTATCATAGCTGTCAGCCAATTAGGAGCGACTTTCCAAGGAAAGGGCAACCCTCACCCAATTTTGTGTCCATCCGTCACGATACGACTACACCATACAATTACGAATCGCAATTTCCTTGATTCTCTTTCCAAGAAAATTCGTCACCGCCGATCCCCTCCGACTATTCTACCCTCCACCGTGCGAACGTCGAAAGCGTGTGTTTGTCCGCCACGGAAACGCGTCGTCATTGCTAATTACGTGAACGCCAGTCAGCCGTGACATCGGCAACCGACCCATTTTTAACCGGACAGTTCGCGACTAGCGGCAGCGATTGTGCTAACTCGAGGGGACAAATTCTTCGCGCTTTCGTAACGAGTTCCTTCATTAAAGATTTATCTTATTTCTCTTANATCCGTCACGATACGACTACACCATACAATTACGAATCGCAATTTCCTTGATTCTCTTTCCAAGAAAATTCGTCACCGCCGATCCCCTCCGACTATTCTACCCTCCACCGTGCGAACGTCGAAAGCGTGTGTTTGTCCGCCACGGAAACGCGTCGTCATTGCTAATTACGTGAACGCCAGTCAGCCGTGACATCGGCAACCGACCCATTTTTAACCGGACAGTTCGCGACTAGCGGCAGCGATTGTGCTAACTCGAGGGGACAAATTCTTCGCGCTTTCGTAACGAGTTCCTTCATTAAAGATTTATCTTATTTCTCTTACTGCATGCCAAGCATGCGACTGTACACTTGGACAATAAATGAAAGATATCGTAGCAATTGTTGCAAAACATTGTTTAATCTCTCTTATCAGTCTCACCGTCTCCACGACTTCATGTATGTGACTCGCTGAAGATGAAGAAGCGAGATTAATTCTTTTTCTTGGGATTGAAGAAATTGTACCGTTCTGCTTGAGCGTAAACTTCAAGATAAAGTCTAATTAATGTGAGATGGAAAAAAAGTCAGGATGAATAATGTAGGAAAAAGTTTTTTTTACCATGTACCAAAAAAGAGTACATAGTTAATACCCTGAAGCCTGAAGAGACGTGTCTGAATATTCTCGTTCGTTAAAATTTGCAAAAATTCAATGGCACAGTATAATTACTGTTCTAATGAACGTAAATAAAAAACAACGAATAAATGTATGCACGCAGAGAGTCAAATTATATATCATTTCAAAAGGTCAATACGACCCTCTTTTAGCGATGACGCTGAAAAACATAAATCTACAAACAACAAAGCTCAGGCTTTTATCGAGTCGACGGGGAACCTCGGCTTTTCACACGAGGCACGTACGTCTGAAAGGTATACTCACAAGCCGTAGGCCAGGTAACTACACGTGTATACACGCGTGTTCGCTAATGGCTATGTATTGATGCTCGCGCGGGGAGCAAACTCCGCCGAGCCGCAGCGTTAACTACAAATAACGAAGTATTGTCCCGCCACCGAAATCCGTTTCAAACCGCCGTGCTATATATTTCGTCGATGCGTTTCGCCTTCCTCCGGGGCGGCAGGGATGTTATTATCTGAAACGAAAAGGGTGGGTCGTTAGCAGCGAGCAGGAAAAAAAAATGAAAACCGAGAGCGAATTCCTCGAGTGGCTGCGAGTCATTAGTAATTCAACGAAACGGTGCAGTTAATTCTAAGAAGAAGAAACTCTTTGAACGTGACCTTGTAAGAAGGAGAAGTAATCAACGACTCGTGCCGCTTCTCACGGGAAGCATTACTCTTTCACGAGGCTGTATTCAAGGGTGGAGAGCTCTCCGTCAAGATTTCTGCTGCAGCGCTCAAGAAGAAATGCACGCCGTAGGTACGTACGTACAAAACACGCGGCGTCGGTGCAACAAAAGTCGAGTTTTTCGCATGGCAGGACATTTGTTTAAGCATTAGCGTAAAGTGCGCCGAATGCACCTACGGCTACGGTCCACGTTCATTAGCAGCTACTCGAAAGCCAGCGAGGAATGCCATGTACCAGTAGCTTTTTCTCCCTTCTTGTTTCTCTTGTTCATGGCTAACCTTTGCAATTCCCTTTCCACCGCTGTCCTTAGAGCGTTACTAAGCATCGTTGAACACTCGTTGAACGCCTCGCATTCCTCATTATAAGCCCCCGCGAACGATTTTTAATTATTTCGATCGCCGAACGGACAAAGCTGCCTCCGAGCGTGAAAATCATCGCCGAGCCGACAGCTGTAGATGTTGTATGTACGTACAGCGCTACGAGGATTCTGATAACATCGAACGAGTCATTGTCCATACAAGCTTGTAATACATAATAAGTTCGCCACGATTTCACCCGATCCGCCGATTGTATCGGTTCAATAAAATGGGCCTTCTCAACCGGCGATGCTTTCACGTATCTCGGCGGAGAGTTATCGACTTCTAAGTGGGCTGAGATTTGCATCTACGTGATCATTATTCTTAGCGAGGGAAAACAGCGGCTGGTTCTCGCTTACCACCGTCGTCGCGTCTTCCCGCTCTGAAAGTCAAAGTGCATACGCATTTTCTGATCGTATATCATGCAGGCGACGGTTCGACTTGTCTGACAGTCGAGTGCGTGACTTGCTGTCGCTAGTGTCCCCACAGGGTCAGTAGTTGTCGCAAGACACTTGCAACATGATAACTTCGTTAGAATGTGCATCGAGGAGAGTTTAATAATAATTCTTCGCCGATCCGAATGTGTGACTAGTTAGAATGTTGTTAGGTGTTGCAATTTACTGGGAATCGATAGAATATCTTGTGTAGATAAACGAACTGGTAGTCGGTAGAAAGAGACGGGAAGTACTGTCTGTTGGATGCACAGAGACCACTGTCACACGGTCTTGATAATAAGATGTTCATTTTATTACCGATTTTACCGAACGATATTTAAAAAATTTTTGTCTGACGAATTTATTTTCTGAATTTATGAATTGTATTATACATATACGAGCAATGTTGCTATTGATATTGACGAGAATTGGGTATTCAATACATAAGGGTGGTTGATAAATTAGAAATATATTTTATGTATGTTTATTATGATCTGCACAATTTTCATATACATATTCAAACAAATGCGTAATTGCAATCGACTAAAGAAAATAAAGCACAAGTGCGGAAATTTTATTCTTTCAGCGGATAGACGGTAGATATTGTTCTCCTCCTTACCGATCTTAATAAAATCGATGTACCTTGAATTGAAGGGAATTAAATTTTGAAATATGAGTTCCTGTTAGTTGAATTCCCAAGTTTCTTTATTCTTAAGATTTAAACTGCTTTTCTATATATACGCACAGTATATTTTAAAATACTGTAGATTCTTGATACAATATACAGGGTGTTCCGTAAAAAGTGTTAGAGCCGAAAATGGCAGACAGGGAGGGTGATTCTGGACAACAATTTCCTTTGGCAAAATTCGAAATGGAGCTTGGTTTTTAAACTATAAACGAAAAACAGTGACCGATAAGAGCGGGCTATTCACCCGCACTTACTGACGAACGCCTCGACTCAAGTCGTAAGGCCCGGATACAATGGGTATATATGTATACCTGGTTCCGAGAAAGATGGGTCAGTGGGTCATCCTGCCAATCCTTGCCGTCCCCAGGTCACTGTCATTTTTCACTGTCACTTTTCTTGCGTAGAACAGATGGTCGGATAATCGTGGACTGAAAGGGACAGTGAAAATTGAAAGTGAAAATTAAACGTGGAAATTGAAATTGAAAATTGAAAGTGACCTGCGAGCGGCAAGGATCGACAGGATGACCCACTGACCGTATGACCCATATTCCTCGGAGCAGGTATACGTATACCTGCGGACGAATGGGAAGTCCAATCTGTACTGTTCTTTCAGTTCTTTCAAATTCAATATTCAATATACACCCTGAACACTCTAAACACCCTGTATGTACACATACCTCAAACAATTTTGGACCAGTCGTGGCGCCATGTGCAATTGAAATTCGTCCAAAATCGTTTGAGGTATGTGTATGTACATACAATATTCTATACTTTTATTCGAGTAGTTTTTCGGTCGGTACCGCTTCCAAAGGTCAACTCAGGTCTCATGAACTCAGCCAGCTCGAATATGGTTTTTCAGCAGTTATCCCTAGCTTTAATCATTCAATCAGGTCAAGGATTGTGAAATAAAAATTCCAAGATTCATTTCCACTCATTTATATTAATCAAAATTATCTTTTCCTTATCTCAATATTTATCAGCGCATACATTAAATGAACTAAATACACATACGAATACAAAAATTTTTATACTGTAATTTTTGGATTGTAGTTCTTCATTTGACACCGCTTCCAAAGATTAGACTGGAAATACTACCAACCCAGATCTCACCGCGCGAAGGTGACTATACTCGCCGCCCCGAGAAAATACGCCTGGGACAGATAGGTTGGGCATAGTTCAATTTTTGATTGTGCTGCGCATCCCCCTTCCACTCACCACTTCCCAATGCAATCCCATTCGTTGTCGACGATGACTCTTGTTTATCATGTTTATCTTGTGCCCACTATCTTTCAAGCTGCGCAAAATAGTTCTGGGTTCTCGGGACGGCGAGAATAGATTCGAGACCCCAGCAGTGGACAATCCCCACTGCTCCTTGTCGTATAAATTACTAATCTATTATTCGGGACGAAGATTGGAGGGAGTTTTATATGGTTGCGAGCAAAGCTCTAATTCCAATTCCTATTACAAAAAAGAGAAAGGAAAGTGCAAAATGTCAGATTTCATTTAGATAGCCAGAGTTCGAATCGAGCAGGGCCTTGCACAAGGACGATCATGCCACTGCGTGAGAGTGCTCTGATCATTGCCAATCTGTCTCATCGTAGGATACAAGTTCATAAAAAAATACACCATATCAAGATTATTTCAGTGCAGCGCATGGGAATGGAATAGAAACACCCCCACGACTGATGAGCCAGGCCATTCAAGATACAGTATTACACTTTCTTCCCAAGATTTGAAATGATGAATGACTATTCGCGGCGTGAATATTCTAAGACGTGAATGAAACCGATTGATTGAAACGAGAAAGGGATGAAGTTAAATTCGCTCCGTTATACAGAGAGAGCAATGTGGAATTTAGTAAAGCATAACCCATACCACACAGCGCTATGTATATTCCACATTGATACCGCGCACACGCATCCGTATACATTACAAACTAACACAACACGTATCTCTTCGATCTTCACTCTTCGATAGTCTCTCTCCTCTCTTCTACTACTTGTAATTCTCTGTCGAGGTCCGTTCTTTTTCTTCTATTTCTTGGTGAACCATCAGTCCAGACAACGGTGAGCCAGAACTGTGAAAACAAGTAGCAGGTATAAAATCCAATAAAAGATCAAGTTTTTATGTAGAAGATATATGTACCAAATTAATTATACATCGAGTGGTGGATTTTTCTTCAATTTCTTGAAACTATGAGTCGATGTCTTGCTTCCTTCCTTCTTTTCTTCTTCTATTCCTTCATAAACTATTGGTCCGAGTAACGATCACATGGAATACTGAAACCAGAAAATAGATGCTAACTGCAAATGAACTGAAATGGTAATTGAATCGCCTTAGAATTCGTCTTCTCATTCGAATTCGACGTCTCATAATTAAAATCACACTTAAAAATAAGATCAAAATTGAAATCGAAATCATAATCAAAACCCGAATTAGAATTAGAATCAGAAGCAGACTTATAATCAAAATCGAAACAACAATTCTAATCAGAGTCCGAATTAAAGTCCAAGCCAGAATCAAGATCAGAATTAAAGTCGAGATCGAAACCGCAATGTTAATCACAGTCCGAATTAAAATCTGAATCAGAATCAGGATCAGAATTAAAATCGAAATCGAAACAACAATCGTAATCAGAATCTGAATGAAAATCCGAATCAGAACCACGATCAAAATTAAAGTCGAGATCGAAACCACAATCATAATGAGAATCCGAATTAAAATCGGAATCCGAATTAAATGATACAGCACGTACATACGTGTGCAAGCCTTCAGCTAATGGAAACGAAACCATCGAACAAATCATCAAGCTCACTCAAGCAAAGTGACAATCGAAATATAAACAATATCGAAGAGCCGATATGATGCACTCGGCGGTCGACGATCAAAAAACCGCAAGTTTAAGGATGTATGGGCGATATACTTAAACGATACCAGCATTTTGAATTTGTTATTATAGATTCCTATTAGTATTAAAAAGCTTCCTGTGCAGTTATAAATGAATTCATGGATTTTTCGAAAAATTATAATGATTTAAAATTTGCATGTACTCTTATGGTACTGAGCAATAACCCAAGGAAAATTTTACTTTGATCTCGTAAAAGAAGCAGAAAAAACATTAAGAAACTTTTGAAAAAAATTCATATCGAATCCCCAGTGTTTTATGAACAAGTTTCTAAGAAAGTAATCATCATTCATGGGATTTAAAGAACTGAGGTACACGTATATCATATGTATGGGTTGCATACATGCGTACATACGCTTTTGCGATTGACTGTATAGCCCTATACATCCTTAGAATGCAGTTAACCGGAATTGCAAGATCATTCCCTAATTCCGAATGTCTTCCGGTTTCAATCTGCATATTCGTTCTTCCTCGATTTATAGATAATCGTGAATAATTAGTAGATTAATATTAAAAGGTGTGAGGCTTATGCCAACCCCAAGATTGGTCAAGGATCATGAAATAAGAGTGTCGAAGTTCCCTTTTATCCATTTGTTAATCAGAATTTAGCTGACATACATTAAATTATTAAGAGATCGACATACAATTTAAAATACAGCACAGAACTCAATATACCGTATACGCCCTCTCTACACGCAAATTCACTACACTACTTATTGTTAGTAAAAGAGGGATAGTAGGAAGAGAGATGCATTTACCACATAGTATTTGCTCTCATTCAGACCTTCCCGACCACTAATTTTTCTTACAGAATTTCGCACTCCAATTAAGTATAGAGCTCAATGTTTCATACATACGTAGTACCTTATATTAATCTTGCTGCGAACAGGATAGGAACTGTTATCGCCTGATGTATCAGACTAGTCCTTAAAAATAATTTTCTCGTCTAAAAGTATCTCAATTTTCTTCTATGTATAATATAAGCATTCTGTAATGATACAAACAATTTTTTTCATCCATTTCCTTACGTTCGCATACAAATCTGCTGCTTATTGATAAGAATATCTAAAAAGAAATGTACATATTGTGAACTCGAATACCGGACGAATTGTTAGCGCAATTCACACAGAATCAGACGGAAGAAGGCACCGGGGAATCTTCTGAAACGACCGTGAGACGGAGCCCTGTGACTATTTATTGAATAAAGGACTTTCACCTCGTACGGATTGATGTTGCACGGCAATAAAAATGCGCGTCGAGACGCGGCGCTTCGTTACAGAATCGGCTCGTTAGATTAACGAAGCGTGTAGGAGAACACCGCCGTGGCCAGGGAAAAAATTGCCCGCTCATAGTCTTCTCCTCGTCGCAACTGTGCGCGTTCGCAATTCAGGATGGATTCGTTTCCACGAGGAGAGAAAACTCGGTCCGCGTGAAATACGCGACGTCGAATCGATGGGGAACGTCGCGCGCATCCACGTTAAAGTGGACCTTTTCTCTCATTGAATGGTTCGCGTCTCGAACCGTAAATTCGCCCCGGCACGCGTTCAACGAGCGACGCTTTAAAACGCGGCCACTTTCCTACGGGCGACAGTTGTCACTTTCGATCGATTGCGCGTGAATCGCGTCTCAGATCCGAAAAACGATGGAAATAAATTCTAAACGACTGCAATTTTTCTTCGTCAACAAAACCGCGAAGTGTACATGAAAAATAAGAAGTAAAGTTTAATTTGTATTTGAACTGAACAATTTATCTCCGTTCTACTATCAGCTTCCGAAACTTTCGAGGTTGTTATTAATCCTTGCGATTTTTAATTAGATACTCACAACTCAGATGCAATTAACTACGCGAACGATCCGTCTGGATAACATAAGTTTAGCATAAGTGTCCTTGCCATCGTTTCCTGTTTGAACGCGGTTTCACGCTCGCGTACTATTTTGAGGCAATTTCCTGTCCGATCCATTATTCCTGGACGCAGACAGCCCCGATAAATACGTAACAAACGGTGACAAAATGTCTCGATCGCCTAAATTATTATTGGAACCTGAAATCTGTATCCCTTCGAGTTTCCTTTAATACAATACTTGTGACCTAGAAAAGAAAGGTAATGTAATTCTCTTTTTCATGCCTATGTACATGTATGTCCATATTTACATAATGAATTTTGTACTTCTTTGGAAATTTCGACTCTGGTTCAGTAAATCCTTATTTTCTACAGAGATGGTACAACTCGACGTACGGCGTGATATTAACCTTTACAGGAAAAAAGAATGCTAAAATAAACATAAAATAAAAAAAAATAAATTTGAAACATACAATGCTCGTTTTAAAATTTTTTAACAAAAGTGTTTAATCTTGGCAAGGTTTAGTTGTATAGTTCTGACTTACCGTGAATCAAAACTAAGGAAGTTCTCCGGTTAAATAAATTATCTAATAAGTCTTTGAACGGTATTCATAGTCAGAACTTATTTTTAAGATCGTCCTAAGTATTTGCTATCCCTGTATGTCCCATATTTCCAGTCCTTGTCTTGCACAGAGAACAGGAACCTAAGCAAATACTTAAGGCGATCTTAAAAATAAGCGACTATGAATATCGACCTAAGTGTCCTCTACAAAAGTTATGAAGGCCTCAATAGGGCAAGCGGGGCAAATTTATAAAAATTAATCTGGGTTCTTATGGAGAAAGCATTTATGGCGCGATATTTCTGTATACTTTGAGGTGAAAACATCTAAACAATTGTTCATTAAGTCATAATCATGTTCATTGTCATTCTTGAAGATCTCACGAACAATTTCCAATATTTTAAACATACGGTACCGGGACTTTTTATTAAAATATGATCATTTAAACTGAACTAACTACTTCTTCGACTTACTCTGAAGAACATTTGGTGAGATTTAGTAAAGCTCGGCATCTTCCCTTAGACATACTTCTATATGGATGGGAAGTATTGATGGGCAGGACAACCTCTGTTTAAGCAAGGGAAATGCATGGGTTGGAGTTATGTTTGGGTTGAGCACGATTGGACCCGGAGAACATCCTTGTAACCGTTGTGATCCTTAAGCTGGAATCAAACACGAACTGAAGAAACTGAAACAAATGGGCATAAACTAAAGGGCAGCACAGTTTCTCTCCTTTCTAAACGTATTTATTGTAATCGTGTTGGCAAGTTGGATGGCTTACATGCTAAGAATGGCAAAAAAAAAATCATAAACAACATAAAGTTACAACGTAATACGTGCGAGAAGAGAGAAGACAGAACAGAAGTACAAAAGAGATTACAAAAGAGGTCAGAAAACGTAGAGAGAAAAGTTCGTAGGTGGGAAAACCGGTTAATTGCAGATAAATAGACTAGGTGATATTTACAAATACGGAAGGAGGCAACGAAACGAGGAAGATAATTCAGGAG
This sequence comes from Ceratina japonica, assembly GCA_019453355.1. NCBI lineage: Eukaryota > Metazoa > Arthropoda > Insecta > Hymenoptera > Apidae > Ceratina > Ceratina japonica. The sequence continues at coordinate 101,969 of SMSR01008885.1, read as the reverse complement.
AACGGAAAAATCTAACATACTGGATCGTTGACGCACAGCAAAATTGTTTCTGTCTCGATGGCGAGAAACGTGGGCACAAAATTGTGTTTGAATAAAGTAACGATCAAAAGAAAAATGAATTACGAATGAAATAAATTTCAGCTTCAAGGATTCTTTATATAGCTTTCCATTTCAATGCCCACGAAATAACATCGATTCATTTCTGCAAATCGCTCTCGTTTTCTCAATTCCCTGCCAAGAAACAGACGCACATACACTCTTCTTAAACGCCATCTAGAGAAGCTAATAATAATAGTGAAATAATAATAATAATAATAATAATAATAATAATAACATTAGTATTAAATGACGGTCATAAAAAACGTAACGTAACAATGTCAAAGCACCTTAATGATAGTTGACACTTTAAAGTTTAAAATTTTTGCTTCTTACAATTAATCTTTACTTCTTTACTTCTCCTTTACCTTATAATTTCTGTTTACGGCACACAAACTCTTTCTGTTGATAATTCACAAGTTCTCTTTCTATTGGTTCTCATTGTTCTATTGGGTTGTTCGAAAAGTTCGTGCCGATATTTATAGAAAATTAAAAGGCAGCAAACGTAAATGTTGATATTCAGTGACTTCTATTGATTCCTCCATTCGGATACATTTCGAAATGGAATAGCATTTTTAGAAATCGATCAAAGAACGTTTTAAAAATTAAATTAAAATTAAATTACAATTAAATTACAATTAAAGTTAAAATTAAGATTAAATTAGAATTAAAAAAATCGCAGTTCTTCACGACTTTCAGTCCACGACTGAGACAAATTGAAAAATATGTACGACTTGCGACAGTGAAATTTAGCCAGCTCCTGCGTATGTGCGCGTCTCCTAGCGGAATACATCGATATTTCAATATGTATGTATATATCGAAATTTCAATGTGTCTACTAAATCTTTTAGAAACCTGAAATCAAAGATGCCTGAAGAATCATGTTTTAAAACAAATAAATGTGTCATTTGTTTTCGACCACTCTAGTGTACTCGGTCTTATCCTGACCCATCTACTAAAAATCGGCACGAACTTTCCAAACAAACCCAATAGTTTTCATGATATTCTTATTTACCTGCTTTAAACAATATGCAAAATACGATAATATCGATTTATACCTTAATGGGAAATCTTAGAAAGATGCCTAAGCTTCGGAAATGGAACATAATTAGGAAATCGGTAATACATTTTGCAGGTCAAGTGACCCGTTTCACTGGCCTCCTCGACCCGAAATTATGCAACGTTTAAAAAAACTGATTTATCCACTGTGGAGGAAACTATGATAAAGACACGTTCTTAAAAAGTTCACACAAAATTTATATTTAAGTAAAAATAATCGAGCACATTATACGACAATGTTTGTTCCAGTGTTGGAGCTTTCAGCGAATAATAGATTTAAAAACATTCGTTTCATAATTGTAACGTTTTTCTCTTATCAAATTTCCTCCAGCAGGATCGTGTCAATCCTTAGAGACCATGTCGGCGACAAAGCATTCCTTCTCAACATCTTGAAAAATATTATTTTCGTCACACCGTACGTCGAGAATTGCACTATCTTTCGTTTCTCGCTACGCAACCGTTCTCTCTCTTTCTCTCTCTCTCTCTCTCTCTCGAACCCAATCCGATGAGGTTACAAAATAAGTTAGAAGTTTGATGGGATTCTCTATCACTAGAAAGACTCTGTTATGTAATATGTAATATATAATATAATAATTATACGTCTATGGTTACGACGCGTCCCTGATTATGTTCTCTGTAAAATATCACGTAGATAGGTATACGTTACATGTATTGTTTTCTCACTTTCTAATAATAATAATATAATTATAATATGCATATAATAGGAGGCCATCCGAACATAATTTCTTTTTCATTCGCATTTTCTCTTCCGCATGCATACGTCCGTCGCCTGTCATACGCTTTTTAAATTTCTACATAAGATATATATCCCGTGTCACGCATTAAAGACATTTAGTTCAAGGAATCGAATGTACCACTCTCTGTATAAGTATCGCTCACTCACTCTCTCCCTCGTTTTCTTTCGACGCAGCAATAAAATCACTAACCGGTATAATAAGTATTGACGAGTCAACGCGTAAAAACGACTGTAAGTACAACGTATTGCATTGTGATTTTGGAATTCAGCACTGTCGCTCGCAGAACAGTCGGGTCGTGCGCGCTTGGCAGTGAATAAGGTTGTCCACTTTCAGCGAGAAAACGTAGCAGCTCGAGTGCATATCGATGTCTGCCCCATCCGCGTTATATTAAGTCTATCGTAAAACTGAGGTAGCTCCATTGTGGTTCGTCACGCGCCAATTTAATCGTTACTTCTACACCGCTCAAAATAATTGCAGGAATAAATACTTGTGGCCGTTGAAACACCGTTGCGATTGTCGAAATCCCTACGTCTATCATACCTGACAACTTTCAACCGAGACGAACGTCTGATAAAAATAATATTTCTAATTAATTTGGGCGGTGTATCTCGTTTCTATTTTAAAACGCGACGTTTGACTCTCTAAGCAAGACTTCTTCGACTATTACTTTCTCTACATTCTTTCTTATTGTATTTTATCACGCCGGCTTGACTGTTCCGCGCAAGGAGGCAAATCCTTAAACCTATATAATCCGTGGAAGCTATATTATCTCGCGCTTCTGACTATGTGTAAACGTTGTGTATACATAATTATATAATAATAAATACATGTCCGGCCTACACGGAAAATGTACGGTTCCCATTCAGAAAACAACTGACGCGCTTCACGAGCATCGTGAAAAGTAATGCTTTGAGTAATGAGTGTGAGTATACAGCGCGAGAAGAAGACTGATATTTAATTAACGTTAAAGTTGGAGGTAGCTGATGATTTTCACAATCGTTTCTCTCCCCCCCCCCTCTCTCGGTTTCATATACCTGCATCAACGTATGACTCGTGAGACGGAATTGAGCTGTCGGTTATTATACTTGCGGCGACGCTAGACACGCTGACGACTTACGTTAGTCATCTCCGGTACGTTTCTGAAACAGCTACAATTAGATTTCATCGAGTACACGCCGACTTACAAGATTCTGTGTGCACACGCCATATTGAAACTTGCCAATGTAAAATCCCGTAACAAACAAGAAAAAAACAAACAAACGAAACAAAACAAAATAGGCGCTTGGCTAGTGTCCGAGCGTCCGTTTAAACCCAAGAATTACACCTGTAGTAGGNGCCATATTGAAACTTGCCAATGTAAAATCCCGTAACAAACAAGAAAAAAAACAAACAAACGAAACAAAACAAAATAGGCGCTTGGCTAGCGTCCGAGCGTCCGTTCCAACGCAAGAATTACACCTGTAGTAGAAGTCGTAGTAGTAGTAGTAAGTAATATAGTAGCAGTAGTAATAGTTTCTATAAGTATAGTATCACGGCCTGGCTGCTTCAGATTTCCTGAGTTTGTTATTACATTTACAACAATGCATTATCTAATCGTGCCCGGTTCCCGAGATGGCAGATCGCTCCCTACCGCGCGTTAAACAAAAAGACGAGATAATTCGGGATCCTGATGCTGAAGGATAACGCATGATCGAATACATTCTTCGATTTCAATTGCTATCATCCGATGAAGTTCGAACGGAGATGAATAAACGAGAACTGTGAAATTTCCATGATTATCAAATGCAACGATCATTGGCAGTCTTTTTGAATGCGAAACGTTAGCGTCCCTTATTATCCTGTGCTTGGACAAGAAGAGGATTTCATTTCTTTCATTGGCAGGAGCGATTATACTCGTTCACTCCAAAGATGATGAGCTTCCGAGAGACAATTCGTGAAAGGCTTAGACGCTTTTACGGCCGTTAATTATTCGTCTGAATCACCGTAAAGCTGCGCGAAGGCGAGTATGCGATTTTATCTTTATCGCGAATATGTCTGTCGTTTATTATTGTCGATGTATCGAGTTAACGCCCCGAACATGGTCGACTTCATTAACGGTAAGTTCCATCATGCGTTAGCCAGCTTCTCACACCGTTTTTGTTACTGTTCGCTGCACTCCGAAAGTATCTAATTCGAGAAAATGACGTCGGAAGTTAGGTTCTTTGATATCTTCGAGAATTATATAATTTCCACTGTGCAGGCGCGCGAGTTAATCGATGGAAGTGTTGATCGATTGCTTGGAACGTGGGAGCTTTTGCACGGCGCACACGATTATGCTTCTAACTATTATTGCAATACTGTAGTTGGTGGTATTCTATATCCCAAGTGACTATTGCGAGCTATGTTAAAAAAACGGACTATTTAATACGTGTACCCGACTGATTGAATGGCGGGGTGCTCTCGTAAGCGGAACGTCCGTGTAAAAATATTTAATATGTATATGTACATTCCGTATATACATATAATATATAATAATTCTGTCTGTATACATATATATAGCTATACATAAATACTGTCGTAGAAAACTATTATCTGCAGGGTAGGGCGTGAATCTGTCACTCTGAATAGCGTACGAGCGCACCCGGCCAACACACTTTTCACTATTAGGTTTGCTTCTCGACGACTCTGTACATGGTATACCGTGTATATGTATATGTGTGCTTGTGTACGTATCCGTATAATCACGTACGTCGCGCGACGGCCGGCGAAACTGTCGGCGTGGTTAAAAAACGAAAATACAAACGTAAATCGACGAAAAGAACTAAAGAAAACGCAAAGAAGAAAGTCTATTAACGAGATCACTGTGTTCGCAATTTCGCATCGACTCTGTATGAATGAAACAATGTTGCACATTGTATACTCTTTTCTCCTTTTATCGGCGACGAAAAAAAGAATAGGAAACAATTAACGAATGCAAAAAGGTAGAAGAAAAAGAAGTCTCGAATCGCGTCACGTTCGATTAAGTATTCACAATGGCACAAAGGAACAAAAAATTCTTCCATTTCTCTAATTTCGTCCTCGTTTCGAATAGGTGGTTACTACAAACGTGTTTAAGAATACCCGGAAAACCTCTTAGCTTCCTCCTTCGATTCGGTGTCTATTTTTTCACTTTTCTCTTTGCTCTTCCTCTCTATTTTTTTTTTTAAAGATTCTCCTCCTCGGTAAATACCGCGGATAAATTTGTACTCTGCGAAGAATTCTTTTGTCTCTTCCATTCGCTTTCTTTATTTTTATCCTTATCTCTTGGCACTCCCGTGCCCGGATCCATAATATTTCTAGAGAGCTTATTCAAGGCAAGAAGTGGTTTCTTTGTACCGATTAGACCTGATTTCGCGTCTCGATCGATCATTCCCGTATTGTATCCTGTGTTTACGTACGCGCCTCCCCCAGTCTAAAACGCATTGTCTACTAAGCTTCCCAGTAACTTCGCAGCGCGACGATTCGTGGAGCTATCGGGCTGAAACGAGCAATTAAAAATTTCTATGTCCATAACAAGTGTTTAGTTAAAACAACACGCTCCGTGGACTACTTAACTGACCTGATAATGTGATCCCTTCGCCCGGATTTTGAATGGCCACATCGCGTGATTCGTATACAAATGTTTCGATCGTATACAAACTACATCGTATATGATACGTATATACAATATAAAGTTTTAAAAATTCGTGAACCACAACGTCGAGCTCGTCCCCCCCTGGACCACCCCTCGTCAATCCGATTTATCATTCTGATTTAACTCGTCAACGTGATCGCGTAATTATTGTCTTGTATGAAGAGTATACTTTTCGTCAGATAGCTTGACCTTACTAACAAATATTAGGGAATTCGTACGTGGAAGAGGTGAGCCGACGTTGCACACCAAAAAATTCGCTCGTCACGCGCGTTCGATCCACCGGTCAATCGTCAATTTTTATCTCCCTTTGTCTGTGTTAACCAGTATTTCTGTTCTTTCATCTCTTTTCTCTTTTTTTTGCCTTTCTTGGACGTATTTTGCACAGAACTTGAGAATTACGTCTTCGGTCAGTGGCTGACAAGAGTCACCGAGAAAGTCTCTGTGTCTCAGCGAAAAAATGCTCTTACAGGCTAAGAATGGGTTAGTTAGTATATGCGGAGTATTATGTATAATCTACTAAACCTAATTAAAAATAAAAACAGGTTCTAACCCGAAGAGTTTCGTCATATCTACTATAATCGACATCTCTTAATCATTTACTCACTGCCACTCTTTACTTTCACGCAAGAATCAAAGAAATATTAAAGGTGACGAAATAATTACCGTTATAATAAACTTCGTATGATAAAGAACGTGAGGCGGTAGAAGTCTTAGTTTCATACACACCGTGCTGCGCCACTACGTATTGCTAAATTTCTCTTTTTTCCTAATCCTAGCATAAGTGTATATAGATATAGATATTTTTTTTATATATAATACGTCTCCTTAAGGTATACCATAAAAATCAAATAAAAATCAAAATAGCTCGTGTATGCATTCAATTAGTAGGAACCATTTCAATTTTATACTTTCCCGAGTCTGAATTGATCGCGGGCTAGAAGTCCGGGCCAACCTTCTCTTTCCGAGAGAATCCTATCACTCGGAGAACAAGAATCATGTTGNATTTTATACTTTCCCGAGTCTGAATTGATCGCGGGCTAGAAGTCCGGGCCTACCTTCTCTTTCCGAGAGAATCCTATCACTCGGAGAACAAGAATCATGTTAAGAGCGTTGACATTGCAATTAATGTCGTCGAACAGGGGAAATAAGGAGAAAAGTTAACTGATGTATAAAAAGAAACCAACTGAGAGAGTTGACGGAAAGTCAGAGTTAAGAGAATATGGAAATAATACGACGAAAACGAGGAAAAGAAGAAAAATATCTCGTGATTCTCGTTCCGATCTGTGACTCTATAACCATTCCCCTCACGCTTCTTTACTTTCCTTTTTGTTAACTTTCAAAGAATACAAAAAATACACGAGCAAGTATTTGTGTGCAATGGGGATTCTCGCCTACGGGTAAAAGATCGTGTCGTTCCCTTGGAGGAGTAGTCGAACAATCATTCATTGAAATGATTAAAATCATTAATTTCATTTCATTGAAATCATTGAAGAACTTAAGTACTAAGTCATGGCAAGCCCTGGGATGGATTCGTAATTTACTAAAAAATAAAATCGAGAACAAGGCATACGTGAATTGAGAAAAGAAGAGAACGACGAAGATACTAATGAATTGAGTTTCTAATTCTTCGCTCCATTTGGAGTTCGCCTAATTCTCCCTCAGACTTGCTAAACGAACCTTGTTTCATACATTATTACCTATGGTTTCACGCTATGAACAGTATAAATCCCGTTTGTTAATCTATATGAGGGATTTATCCGAACTTATATTCCACTCTTTCTCCGCGATAAAACGAGCAGACAACTAACAATCATGATAATGACCCCGCTTCTAGTGGCGCGGTTCTTACATTGGCGAGACAGGAACACGCGCGCGTTTCGATCATACCTAAACCGCGGTACGCATACATGTACGTATGAAATGGTACAGTGCGAGCGTGTCTTATGTACGTAATGCCATGTAAGTGTATAATTCCGAAATGCACTCATCTAAAAAATACAGGGGATGCTAGCTCTAAACGCAACACGTATCCACTCTACTTTTTTTCCACCTGCCATACGCGTGGCGCGGTATACTAATTTCTCTATAAATCTAGACAATATATACTTTTCCTCAACATTTATATATAATAATAATAATCATTAATAATAATAGAATAATATCTTGTCGAAGTCATCATCTCAATCCCCTCTTTTAAACTTTTCGAAACTAAAAAGAATAAAACAGTTACCCGCGGCGTCGGCATGGATACGTGGATTGCTCAGCACGTACTTTTGCGTTCGTCTCGATTTTCTAAAACTTTAGCGGCTGATATAATAGTACGACTAAATTGGTAGTAAATAACCGTAGATTAGGTTAGGTTATGTTAGATTAGGTTTCTTCACGTTCTGATCGTCTCTCGATCCACCTTTCCCTGTCAAGAATTTCGTGAATGAGATTCGTCTTGGTCTGCCCTATCACTTATCGTTTATCGTGTTCACTGAGGTAGACAGATGGAATATTTTGAACGGGACAAAATTGTGAATATGCGCGCATATATGTATGTACATGTGTGTGTTCGTGTGGGTTCGTGTGCAGAGTTGCCGTGAGAAAGATCCTTCAAGCCCATTCCACCAGGAATCGGCTCGATCTGGCGACCGCCAGAGGAGAACCGAAAAAGCAATTCGCTGGTGGAAGGGGACGCTGAGGTCATTTCATCGGTTACCCTGTTCATGTGTGTTCTGACGACGTTGAAACGAAAAACTTAGCTCATTTGTGTCACGTAGAAGGCATTCGCCGACCGGTCGAAATCGGGCCTCTGTGTCCATACCTGTGTTCTTCGTTTCAGCAACTTTCGTCTTCTTCGATCTTTGGAAACAAAATTTCAATCTCTCAACACAAAGGAAACAAGAGTAAGTCTCTACTTGAGGTAGTGGATGGATTATTTGACTGTTGAACGAAGGTCCGATGTCTGGACTCGATCTGATTGAACCCAAACGCGGCTCTTCGAAGCACTTCCTAATCGGTTCCGGTATTATCACATCTAGTCGCAAATGCTTGCTAGTGATGCCCGCTCGTTTATTCCGCTTTAACGCTGCCCGGGCGCTCGCTGTCGCTGAACTCGTCTTCCTCGCCGCCAGACGACTCAACCTCCTCGATGATTCCGCCCTGCCTGTCCTGTACCGCGTCTGGACGATTCTCGTGCACGACGCCCGGGCCTCGATCCTCGTCTCGTTTGATCGTAATATAATCATCGCCACGATTGCCCAGTTTCTCCAAATTCAGTTGAGCCAGTTTAGCTGCGTGAGCAGATGCAAAGGCGCTAGCTTGATCAGGATGGAGTCCTAGTGCCGCTAGTCCCGAGTTCTCGACGATAAATTGCAGGTATGTGTCCAGGATAGGCGATCCAGTCGCGCTTGCGTTGTGGTGACTTTGATGTAGGCGTCCAAGCCTATGAAGGGGCGCCATGTTCAGGTCATGGCTAACGTGCATGTTGTCCACAGACTTGGTCGTTATCACGGACGTTGATGAGCTCTTATTGTTATTACTGCTGGTACTACTGCTGTTGCTGACTTTGGTGATCACGGTGTTATTGTTCGGCGTCGGTGATCCATAGCGGAGACTCAACGGCAGGGTGAGATCCTCCGGATCGTCTCCCCCGCACACGCTGCTCCCCGCCTCGGAAGACGCACCCCGTGGCATCTCCAGCCTCATGTCGCCCCGTCTGGGCCCCGTAGGACTGGCACGAGCTCGCAATTCCGCGGGACTCACCTTGACACCCGCCTTTGCCAATAGCCGCGAAGCCAGGTCCGGGTCAAACGGGCTCGGCATCGGCAACACTGGCAGATCCTTCGTACTGATGCCGCGATGTTGTCGTGACATGTGCGAGTGCAACGAGTTCCTCGATTTCGCCACGGTTCCGCACAGGACGCAACGATATCCCGGACAGACAGTGTGTTTGTCTTCGAGGTGGGTGCGTAACGTGTGTGCAGAACGATAGATCTTTCCGCACTGCGGGCAGGGACGTGGATCCGTAGCGCGGACACGCATCAAGTCGAGACTGCGACGGGCTACTGAAAAATAAGACAAACAAAAGGCTGGTGAAACGGCAGTGAAAGGCTTTCCCGTGGCGCGCAAACTTCGTCAGTCTCGGAAGTTACGATTAGCGAAAAGAAGTCCTGGGGAGAAAAAAATCAGACTGATATTAAAAACAAAATGGAAGAGGTGTCTCGCTGTAAAAAATGGTGGCAAATGGTAAATGTGAGTCAATGAGACGAGGATTGACGAGCCATGCCAAATTCTTTGAATACCTTTTATTGTACAAAGCATTACTTAAATAGTATATACTTCATTTCGTGTGTCTTACGTACAATCTTACGGATGCTAGTATCTGCTAAAATAGTGCGTATGATGCTCTATACATTGTTCGTGGGACGAGTTGGCGCTTGCGTCAAATGATACGCGTAAAAATATACGTAAAAACGAGAAAGAATGTCGATCATAAGTCAAAAAAATTACAAGGCTCTGATAAAAAACACAGNTCAGACTGATATTAAAAACAAAATGGAAGAGGTGTCTCGCTGTAAAAAATGGTGGCAAATGGTAAATGTGAGTCCATGAGACGAGGATTGACGAGCCATGCCAAATTCTTTGAATACCTTTTATTGTACAAAGCATTACTTAAATAGTATATACTTCATTTCGTGTGTCTTACGTACAATCTTACGGATGCTAGTATCTGCTAAAATAGTGCGTATGATGCTCTATACATTGTTCGTGGGACGAGTTGGCGCTTGCGAATGTGATTCTCGTCAAATGATACGTAAAAATATAAGTAAAAACGAGAAAGAATGTCGATCATAAGTTAACAAAATTACAAGGCTCTGATAAAAAACACAAAAGACTATGTCATATATAGTTTTGAGAATCGTGTGATCACGTGTTTATCTCGTACCACTCGCGCAAGCGGCGACTCGTTCATACAAGTATATATTTATATTTATATATTTTCTCGTAGTTTAGTCGCAGCGTATTCTCTAGTAACTATCGTACGTGGGTGTCTTGAATAGAACTGAATGCACGCCTGGGAAGATATTCTTCAGCTACGGAATACTGACGAAAAAACAGAAGTCTGTAGAAAAATAAGGCTAGGCGCTGTTCGAATCTGACTGTACGTCGTGTCGCTGGTCGGTCGTTTCTTCAGCGTTTCCCACGGCGCAGCGCGTTGTTACGCGTCAGAGTTTAGCTGACGGCCCGGTTTTCCTCTTGTTTCTCAACATCTAAGTAGCTGATGCATAGATCGGCAGCAGTCGCCTTATGCTACGCTAGCCGCTTACATTGGCGTAACAAAATTATCATTAGGATTATAATTAGGATCACTATACTTTCTGTCTCATTAACGCACTTTTTCTTTCTCCGACTATTTCCGATTTTGTAACATTCTGGTGATAGCTAGTGATAGCCAATCAGCAGCAACCACGCCGTTTGCCAAAAATTCGCGAATATCGGTACGTCATGGATAATTTTGCTACGCCAATATAAGCAGGTAGGTTAGCATAAGGCGACTGCTACCCATCCACGCACTAACTACTTAAATGTAGAGAAACAAGAGGAAGAGCCGGGCCCTCAGCTGAACCCTGGTACGCGTCTGTTTAATACAATACATATATGTTTCTCTACGCGTGTGTCGTAAATATACGTATTAATGTTCGTATTGCGTCGTGTTCCTTGTGATAACGGTTACGGAAGCATCGCAAACTTAAAGCCGATATATCTCCTATATTTTTTGCCGTCGCCCGAATATTATTTTAGTTTTAAACCATTCTCTCCGTCCATTCTTCTGGCGCTACGATATAAATTCGACTATATCCATGTCTAAAAGATTTCTCCATTCATTTTCTACGCTTTTCCTTAAACACTACGCTCGTTAACGTAAGGCTGGCTTACTCAGCTTTAGAGGAACATTGTTTTCTCTTGTTAAAATACGTTAACTCTAAACGTTATTATTACATGTATCCAACATTGTAGTCTCGTAATCCACGTCGACCTTATCGTTATTATTATTATTATAATTATTATTACACAATCTCTATTGGTGTGACTACGTTTTAATCCCTTTCCTTTTTATTTTTCAGGCTCTACTAGAAATACTGCTTCGTACATTTTTTATACAAAATCAACTCTTTCTCTCTCTTCTATATGTATATATAGATTTACTCTTTATATATATATATATATATTCTCTCTATATTTTATATTTATATAATATATATTCCTTCTCTTCTCTTTATATATATAATATATGNGTTATTATTATTATTATAATTATTATTACACAATCTCTATTGGTGTGACTACGTTTTAATCCCTTTCCTTTTTATTTTTCAGGCTCTACTAGAAATACTGCTTCGTACATTTTTTATACAAAATCAACTCTTTCTCTCTCTTCTATATGTATATATAGATTTACTCTTTATATATATATATATATATTCTCTCTATATTTTATATTTATATAATATATATTCCTTCTCTTCTCTTTATATATATAATATATGTATATATATATAATAATTTCCCGAATATTTACAAAATGTGCGCTTCTCAGTGGGCATTAATTGTCAGGAAGAGAGATGGCTATTTGTGTCGCGTCTCGAGAATAAAGCACTGAAGAGGGATCAATCCCCTGCGTAACTCGCTGAATTCGTCTTCAACCCTCCCGTCCTCCTTGTCCCTTCCCTCACTCCTCACACCCGATGGTATACTTACATTCAGCCAGTTCGTAATTCAATACCGCCGCGAATATAATCCTTACGAGCGTTTTATAAACTCTGGCACGCGAGACCTTTTCGACGAAACGCACCCTACATCCAAGAAACGATACCGTGCGTAAGATCGATAGTCGAGAGAAGAACAAAGAACCGTAAAGACCCCCGAGAACGGAAGGCGGATCGAAACGATAAAAAAGGAAATAAAGCGTTAATTTCGTATGAGAAAACCAAGGACGAGAGAAACAAGAATGGCCACTAAAAATAGCTACGCGGGTTCGGAGCGATCGAGACAGATGCCGAGCACCCGTTTGGGGCCACTTTATCAGACGTAGGTCCATCTGAGCGTCTTGATCTGATCCCACTGCACCGGATGCTTCAGACGCATGTGGTTCCTCACGCTGTTAGGGTGCGAGAAGGTCTTCGCGCACGAAGCAACCGGGCAGGTGGGCGAGTCGCGCGGATAATGATGCTCCAAGTGAGCCCTCATCGTGCTGATGTCCTGCAACGTTCTATAACAAAGGGGACACCTGTAACCGTGCTGCTGGTGAAGGTCGCGGATGATCTTCTGTTGGCGGTAATCCGGCGGGTTCCGTTGGTACTTGGACGTGGNTGCCAATGTAAAATCCCGTAACAAACAAGAAAAAAACAAACAAACGAAACAAAACAAAATAGGCGCTTGGCTAGCGTCCGAGCGTCCGTTTAAACCCNTGCTGCTGTTGTTGCTGGTCGTCTTCCTGTAGCGCCTGGTGATGATGATGGTGAGGAGGAGGAGCGGATAGTGGATGATGATGACGATGCCGATGATGTTGCTGGTGATGGCTGTGGTGGTGGTGGTAAGCCGCGCCCTCTGCCTCATCGAGCCCGTGATCTGCAACCACCACCACACCAACGTTACCACCAGCCACCACCACCATAAACCCTCAAACCCCAACCCCTAATAAAAACAGAGAGTACCAAATGCCCGCGAGTATGCAGCCCTATCTATCTATCTATCCATCCCATTGATTCATGCGGAATATGTATCTAGAGAGAGGTTACATCTCCCGCAAATGGCTACCGGTTACTGGTTATACGTATCTGCCGGAATCGCTAATTGCTCCCTCTCGCTCGCTCTCTCTGCTCGATATCGCGTGCAATTGCCAGACAGAGGACTGCGCGGAATTCGCGCAATCATCGCGTAAATCGAATACTCAACGGGCAGATGCTTGAACGTGTCCGTACAGAATCTCACGTGCCAGATTATTACGGAAACCGTCCGATTTTCTCTCTCTCGCTCGTCGCGTGTGGATATTACACGCGCGCTACGGCTGAATAACGCTCTCTACCCCCGGATATTATATTCTACGGTTCTACAACAGGCTGACGCGTCTTATTCCTCTTTTGACTCGAAGGTGGCGGGGGCGTGTAAGCGTTTGTCATTATTACAGTTCAACTTACAAAATATGCAATCTCATCAACAAGTTTCTTGTGCCATGCGTATTTTACACGTGCCGAAAATCTTACTATCCGTACCATGTCTATAGTCTCTCTCGTAGGGTGCAATATATCGTGACCGATATAAAACATTAGTTTTCCTAAGTCTCGCAACTATTCGTCTGCCGTAATTGTTTAAGTTCTATGGAAAACGGGAATCCGATCGTGATCTCGTTTATACAGGCGTTTAATCCGTTCGTACCGTTTTTAACCCAAGAGTGATGTATAAATATCTGCTAAAAACCAGGGCATAACCTGGATTATTCCATCGTCGCAAGTAAAAATAGCACGTAGAAACGTCCCCGAGTAATCTCTACCGTACTTAGGTAGAACATCGAAACCGATGCTAAATAAAACCACCCTAAATGTGCCTCTACACAAGTAATTCCGACCTTCCTGTATCGACGAAGATCGCGGACGAGAAACGCTGAGCTTCATCTGCTCGAGAACCGTTTCTTGTGGCCGTTGCTGGACAACAGCGGAACGGCGGCAGACGAGGAGGACCGTACTCATGGCAACGGCAACGCCGACGACGACGAGGGCGACTGATGCTGTTGTTGCTGTTGCTGCTGATTAGGATTGTTCAGGCTGGGCCGTTGGTGTATCCCGTGTGCCTGTAGCTGATGATTGATCAGGTAGTGCTTGGTCTTGCACCGTTTCCCGCACACGTTGCACTGCGGCCACGTCTCCGGCGGCGGCCAATTCGAGTGGACATTTTTCACGTGCTGCCGGAGGTTGCTCGGCGACGAGTAGCTCCTGCCGCAGTAACGGCAGAGAGGCCTAGCTTCGTCGTGGCGCAGTGCCGTGTAGAGTCGCGCGAAATTCTCGACGACTTGCGTTGTTTCATTGGCGGCCGCGGCCACTGCCGCCATCGCGGCTTCCTCCCTCTTCGGCATCACCGATCCTACAACCAGGACGTGCCCGTCAGTTGATTCTGTCCCCTTTCTCTCTTTTTCGTTACTTTCTCTCTTTACATCTCGCCTTCCTCCCTTTCTCTCTCTCTCCGCCGTTCATTCTCGCTCGGCGCGTTCTCTCTGTTTCACGCACACAGTTCTCGACAACCCGTTCGTTCTCCTACACGTACATACGCGCGTTAGGCCTCGGGCCTCTCTTTCCACAAACACACGCTCGCGCAACATTCGTATACGCGAACAGATTCTCACACGAGACCTCTCCCTCCTTCTCGCTCACTCTCTCTCTCTCTCTCTATCTCCCTTTCTTTCTCCCTACAGACTCTTCGATGCTCTCTCACTTTCTCTCTCGATCGTATTCCACACCCTTAGGTCAGACACTATCGTACCCAATCGATCTAACTTCTTTCTCTCTCCCTCTCTCTCGCTCCCGTTGCCACACGTTGCGCTCCATGCATACTCTCGCTCTCATACCTGGACGCACACGCAAGCAGGCTACTCTCGTACTCTCAGGGCATGCCCGGTTGTAGGATGGTTGGTGTATTGTTGTTGTTGTTGTTGTAGTTGTTGTTGTTGATGTCGATGATGTGGCTGTCAAACTGTTGATCTCGTTTCAATAAACAGTAACGTTGACGCCTGACAATCGAAACTCGTGCGCAGACCACGTTACACTGAATTCTCTACGCACTCACTATCTCCGCCTCTTTAGATTCTAAAGTGTACCTCGAAGTATTTTTCATTGCTCTTGATCATTCTTAATTAAGATGTACTTTTCTCATTTCTACCAGTGACAGCCGTGAGAAACAGTCACTGGCAATTCTTTATCTTAATCGTCCTTTAATTTCGTGAAAGACTCCCACAACGAGCATCCTTGCTACCTTCGTCCTCGTGCATTTCAAGCTTTCAACGCCAGAGAGAGTCAGAGAGAGAGAGAGAGAGAGAGAAAGAGACAAGAAAGACAGAAAGAAAAAGAGACAGAGAGACATGTAGAAAAAATGCAGAAAGAAACGAAGAAAAGAAAAACGTAGATAAGTCTTAGCAGTAATAACGTGGTAAGACAGGGTGGAGCCGTTCGAGAGAATACAAGAACGAGAAAGAGAGATAGTGCACGTAGAAAGGAGAAGACATCCAAAAAGGAGAGAGAGTGAGCGAACTACGTAAGAACCCTCGTATTGATCCACCCTCTACGCCTCGTTACGACTATCTTTCCTACGAATCTCTAAGCAAAAGGCCTCTCCCACTTTCGTGCACGTCTCATTACGTAAAAGAAGAAGGATGTGGAGGCGCAGTATGACAGGTATGCGCCTTCGAAATTCTTTTTCACAAGCTCGCCACTCGTCGACTCGCCTGCCGCCCTTCTATTTGCGTTATATTTTATTTGAAATGAAAGCTCGCTCTAATTAAACGGCGTTCCGTGAAAATCACACTTCGATAAGAAGCTTTACACGGGAAAGAAATATTGCTTAAACAGGAAGACGCAGTTATTAATAAATATGTATTTGTACGACAAACCGATTTGGAAAGTAGACCGCGGAAGACCGCTCAATGATAATTTACATATTGATTTTGCCATAATTCGCGTGGGATTAAGACCACAATAGGAGTACCAATTATAAATAATGATAATAATTAAAATGTCATTTTTCCCCCCCGTTTTGTAATAAAATTTCTAAAATTTATATTACGTAATAAATCTGCATATTCTATTATAAAAGATTCCTTCTCGTTATTTTTCTCGTAAAACATTATTGATATAATGTTCAATTTCGTAGTGAAAAGATTTTTAATTTATTTCAGGAAACGAACGTCGAAGAGTTAGATGGAAGAGTGAAAGATCGAGCGAGGGTCGAGTAATACGTCTAGGAAAGTTTCACCCCAACAGATAGAAGCACGTAAGACAGCCAGTCGGCTGAGTAATTGTACCGGCGAGTTCGATCGATTAGGGTTGAGACGTGTACGTGCGCGCTTGATTACAACGAATCTCCGGGCCGATCGGTTGGAAGAGAGTGGTAGAACGTCGAGAACGGAGAGAGAGAGAGAGAGAGAGAACGTCCAGTAGGAAAAAATACATGGGCGGGAGGAATGACGGTCGTCTGACAGAAGAATCACGAAAGTCATATGAAATGTGAACGTGTTATCGACAAACATAGAACGTTCGTAAAATGTAATATCCACTCCGAGAGCAATCAAGTTTGGAACGTGAACATTCCTCATCGTAAAAGAATAATGAAGACAATAAAGAGATTTCGTTTCTAAATTGAACAGAGCATTTTCGTTCTTAGCACATTCAGTATATTTGGTCGGATAAGACTTATAAGAATGATGGATCACATTAATGGAACAGAGAACTTTAGGAAGACTAGTAAAGCCAAGATAAAGTAAGACACATCTAGCGAAGACTAACGAGTCAGATGGAACAGCAGGAAACGGTAGAGATAGCTCGGATAAGGACAACGTACGATCTCGAGGTAGACCCAACATTGGAAATCGGAAAAATCAAAAAGCGATGAAGAGGCGCGATTGAAAAACATAAGAAATTAGGTGCGAAGTGACAATATTATGAAACGAATGCAGAGAGTGGAACGAGCGAGGAGGAAGGTGGAAAGGTAGGAAGGAAGTAATGCTGTTGACGAGGAAGGAGCTTCAATAGCGAGGCCTGGGATGATTGCGCCAGTCCATTAGCGGCGTCGCTCCGACGAATTGCGCTGCATTAACGAGCACTCGCTTCTCAAGAAGCAGTCGGCACGCTGATTGGCTGAAGGGAAGCCGAAGATCGATGTCTTCGTCTTTACGCCAAACTTCTCTCCGGCGTCTACCTTCTTTTACGCAACGTAATATCATCGCTCGATGACGACCGACCAGGTATCCACACCGTGTTCCTCAATTTTGTAACAATATTCCGAGACTGAAAGAGATTCGTTCGTCTTCCTGGTCTCTTTGTCGCGAACTTGGGTCTTGGATCTTCTCAATCATGTTGACCATCGACTCCCTAGGGAACTCCGATCAGGGGAGGAAGATCACTGCAACCTTCCTTTGCGAAGACGATTACACGGAAAGATCGTCCGCGATATTTGATCGAATTAACAAAATATTTTTGTGACAATACATCGAAGAGAGAGAAGAATTTGTCAATTTTTAGGTTCATGTAATGCATAAAGAGTTATTCTAACGTGGTCACATTTTTCTATTACAAAAAATGTATATTTGTTGAAATAAAATTTGTAGCGTCGAATGTTACGTTCCTAATTCCTGGTATCAAATTAAGAAAATTTGCTGGGGGCAGAAAGTTGCCTACAGGCGTAGTTTAGCGTATCTTCGTGTGGTCGAGCAATTCCGAAGCGATCAATAACCCCACACTTTATCTATCCCGCGTGCTGTCGAGTTCCTTCGAGCGGTTATTCCCGTCGGAAGGAACACCTGGTTTCCGGTAGCGAAGTTTCTTTAACGATCGGTTACATCGAACGCGGCTTGGCACGGCTTAGGCTTATGACAGGCTGATGTATGGGGCTCGGCGAGGTGGGACGGCCGAGACCCGGGGAGAGAAAAGTTTAATTTAGATGGCCCACGCCATTGCCTACGGACTCGTTCTCTACCCTCGCGCGCATCTACTGCCACCGCGACGCGACGCCTCTCGGCCATTTTTTACGAGTCCTCTCGTGAAGCGTCGCGAAGAAAAAGGAGGACCCATCCCGCCGCCGGCGAATAACTCCCATACTTTCGTCCGTCTACTACTTCCGCAACTTCTCTAGCATTCGAACGGTAAATCTGTGTTAATTAACAAAGTCGCCGCGAGGACGTGAGGATTTTGAAAGCGATCCATTCCCCGGTGACGCTACCCCCGTGGGAGAGCCTGCCAATCACGGGAAGCGAATCCGACCAACCGACAGGATTTCTTTCTCCTCAAATTGAAAAATCGTGTCCGCCTCGAGGCGCGCCGCGTACGACGCGCGACAAGACGCGTTCTCTATGCGACGTTAGAGGAAAAACTATAGAGCTGGGTTGAGCCGTGGGAGTGGAAGACTAGTTCGAACGAATTTGAACGAGCGAACGGCGTGAGAGACGGGTGTTTGGACGAACGTAGGAGCCACGAAGAAGCTAAGGGTAGTTGGCGGCGGCGTCAGTGACGGCGTCAGTGGGGATAGCGCGGTGGTTCAGTGTGGCAAGGGTGGGCGTAGGGGGCAAGTGAGGGCAGATCAATGCGGACATGTGCGGGAAATTGCACAGGGATCGATCCCAGGACCCTCGGGGGAAGCACGGCCTCTCTCTCCCTTTCTTTCTATCATTCCCTTCCGCTCTCGCTCTTTCTTTCCCTTTGCTCTCTGTCTCTCACTTCAACCCCTCCATCCTCCGCTGCTGCCCTCGTAACCGTCTCTCGTTTTCTCACAACTCGTCCGTCTCATCCTCGTCCATAAAACCGTTCCGATGATTCTCGCCCAAGCGACCTCGTCTTCGCATTTTTGGAAGACAGTTGTTGCATCACGCGAATTCGATCCAGTTGAACGCGTCACATTTGCCGAAAAAAACCAGATACGTCCTTCGTTTTTTTTTCTTTTTTTTTTCTTTTTTTTTTCTTTTAACCCGAAACAAAGTACACTTCGAGCGGAAAATCTAAGACACAACCGACGGTTCTTGGAAAGCGTATGAAATCTGGTGGACTCGTCCCCCAACGGGTATTTCGAGAAAAACGGCTGTTTCAGACAACAAAAGGCCTGACACGTCAGGTGGCAATATAGGGAGGCAGCAGGGGAGATGATAGAATCCTGGCCAACCGGGGATGTTACCTTCCGCAAAATTGATGAGGAGTCGCATGGGAAACCCCGTGGAAGGACTTCGGGGATTCCTCGGGGTCCGCTGAGCGACGAAAATTCCTGACAATGGCCAAAGCGAACGTAGGCAACGGGAACTTCATGAAAGATGCAATTTACGCGGAGATCGGAAAAAAAGAGGCAAGACCGGACGGAAAAGTCAGGGACAAAGGGGGTCGTTTGAAATAAATATTCCGGCTGGAATAAAATATCTATTCTCGACTGGCGCCGTCCTCGTGGCGCGAACCTCGATCCACTCTCTTCCCGTTTTAATTTCAAGCTCCATTTTAATTTCAAATACGCCTGTCCGCGGCTCGGGTTTTAAAATTGAAGGCGCCGCGCGAGCTTTTAATAAAAGCCTGGCCGCGTTTAATTCAGAGACTGCAACAAGAACGAACATCTAATGCGGCAATAACGAAACTCTGTAATCCCCCGCGTCCTCTCTAATCCCTTCTGGTGAACGTGAGAACCGAAAATAACCCCGCAGTCTGCGCCTCGAAACTCGCTGCCGGATAGAAAAGGTTAAAAGCTTTCTAGCAGACATCGCATTGGATCGGAGAGAAGAAAAAAGAAAGAGAAGGAGTGATAGAGAGGGGGAGTGAGCGGGGGGGAGGAAAAGCAGATCTCGGAGCAACTTGTTCATTTCCTGATACCGGCCACTCGTTGGAATTCAATCAAACTTGCAAAGCTTTCGAGCTGCCTGTCTGGTCGCTTCCTCCTTCAGTATCTCTCCCTCTCCTCCTCACTCTCTCTCCTTTTTTTCAGCTTTTCCGAGTACTAACCCGAGCTTAAAGCTAAAGTAAACAACGAACACGATAGATAGAGGGCTGCGGAGTCTCGAGACGATAACAACAACCGGCAAAGAGAAGGAGAATACCGTGGTACCTTCCTTCGTGCCCGCTTGTACTCTCTCGTAAGAACGAAGCTGAAGAGTTTGGGAAGGAGAGGAAATTACTATCCGGCGCGAGAAAAAGTGAGAGAAAGGAGACGGGAGAGCAACGTGGAAAATCAATGTGGTCAAAGAAAGGATAGGGGTGGATCAGGCGAGAGAAAGAGAGAGCGCAGATAGTGGCTGAAGACGAGGGTGTTTCCTTTATGTCGGGTCACGTCTTTAATATAGCTCGCGTGGGCGGCGGTGTCTGCGGCAGCTTAATCAATCTTCGTACTAAAGTGTGCTGCACCACCACCCCATCCATCGTTGCTGCAACCGTGAAACCCAATCTCATTCCATCGTTCGACGCGGAACAATCGATACGTTTCAGGCGGGACGGGCACGGTACTCGCGATTCCTACACGCCAAGTGTACAGAATTTACGCGATGTGGCCAAAAATTTAACGAAGCCATAATGCGAGTTTAATACGTTCCAGTTTCACGACGGTGATCCGCATTATTATTATGAATTATGCAAATAGTTCCTTTTGGAATTCCAACGGGCGCCGCCGCGGTTTAATAATATTGTATCAACTTTCGGTAGAGAACTGTCTCGTTAAGTCATTACGTTCTGGATCGGGCGAGTTAATTAGGAATAGAAAATTTCGAAGCCTATTTCCACTAAACATGTACATATCCTCATAGGCACGTTAGATGAAGAGCAGTCGCTGTTAATTACGGAGCAATTTAATTAAGCCGGCCGGCGCGGGAGAGAGAGATGAAGTAGGAGGATTTAGTTTCTTTAATTAACTCTCTCGAACACGACCGATTTTCATTTAAGCCACATCCTTCTTTCGTTTCTTAAGAAATCTTCCACGGAATTCGAACGACCCGCTCTCCCTCTCTCGTCGTTCCGTTCCAGCTGGAAGGAATCGATAAGATGAAAATAAGAGCGATATCGGAAGAGTACACGAGCGGAATGGCTAACGGATCGAGGGTCCGCCATATGACACGTGCGCTCCAGCCGTGCACGATCTCCGTTTGTCATTTTCCTTGATGGCGCGGCGAACTTTCATAATTTCGGCAGGACGTGTCGTAATCTGATACATGGCTCGAGGAGAGGTCGGACTGTATCGGTGCGTCCCTGACTCTCCACCCTAGTTCTCTCGCGCGTTCTCAACATTAATAGAATCTGCTGTTGATTTACGCTTATTTAAAAAAAGGATTTTCAGTCTCTTTTTACGTCTCAGCAGGTTTATCTGGATTTAGAATTAAAGAGAGCCGAGAAGTAATTTAACGTTCAGACAGGAGACTAATGCGGTTAAATTGAAAAGGGAATTGCAATTGTCAGTTGTCCAGCGTGGCAATATAGGATAGAGCACCCTTCGGGTCGGGCCACCCCCTGCCTAGCCCGCGCCACCGACACGTAGACACCGGGAGGGTAGAGGCAAGAGAAAAAGGGGAGATTCCGGAACATTAAGGAGACAGGAAACAAGAGGGGCCGATGGGAAATCGGGATAAGGTGGACCATGGTCAAAAGAAAAAAAAGATAGAAAATAGCTAAGACAAAAAGTACGCAAGTACATAAGGGACGAAGGGGGATCCGACGAGCGAACATTTGAATCCGACGGCGTACGCCTCTCTTATCATGCGAGAACCCATTTTTATTCTTTCAGCGATCTACCCAGTCCACTACGAACGGCCATCATTCTTTCGGCAATACCCCAAAGCCTTCTATGTATCTGATCGTCGCCGCCAAAGTGGGCCACAATATCCTTATATCCCATCTCATTTCCTGTTCTTCCGCCTCTTTATCTTTTTCTTCAGCTAGGTACACCCCTAGGTAGATTACCTATTTCCGGAGGTACGCGATCGATAAT
This sequence comes from Ceratina japonica, assembly GCA_019453355.1. Lineage (NCBI taxonomy): Eukaryota > Metazoa > Arthropoda > Insecta > Hymenoptera > Apidae > Ceratina > Ceratina japonica. The sequence continues at coordinate 79,715 of SMSR01008885.1, read as the reverse complement.
ACTTTCGGTTGATACTCGCGCGACTTATTTTCCCGAACTTTTAATGCCGATCTTTAGTTCCCGACCGATAGAAAAATCTTTTTGGGATAAATCGTGGAAGGAAAAAGTTACACGTGACTTAACCGTGCAAAGAAAGAACGAAGTTAGTTCCCGCGAACTTTTCTACGTGACGCGCATGATATATGTGCACATGTTTCATTTTGTCAATACGATTTCTTACTTTCTTAATTCTTCCACTCTCTTGTAGTTCTGGCCCGGTTCAAAATCAAAGTTCATCGAACGTAACGTTCATACATCAAAGGATATTGCGTAAACGATCAGGGTTGATAGTGGAAGAGACACGCTAGTCCTATTAGGGGAATTCGTCAGACTGATAAAAATCTGGCCGGGTTATCCGGATCGAATCCGAGTGATAGATGACTTTAATCTGCAGAAAAGGTCCGATTTTGTCCGTCCGCGTTACAATCACCCGCAAAAGTTTCCAGAAGGCGAAACACTAATCAGAGTGAAAAAGTTTTTTGAAGAACGTAACGTCTACAATTTTAGGATCCTGTTTTAAAATAATGACTGACAGACCACCCTGGAAATCCATTAGTCAACCTCTCGAGAACTCTCAAAACTTCCTTTCGAATTATCCACATGTCTATTATCAAAATATGTTCGCCTCGCAATTATCGAATTAACAGCGACATTCTAAATGAAATTTATGTATCCGAAAGCTATAAAAAAATATATAAAATTCTAGTGACGAAAAAAATATTCTCCGTGGCAAAGGAAAAAGAAGATAAAAAGGAGTCACGTACAAAACCAGGTCGTCATCTTTCCCGACAGCCGGAAGTGGAACTATTTCCTCCTTCTGGCTCGGTGAAACCAAAACAGCGAGAGCTTTTAGAGCACGCTGGGTGCCAGCTCTCAAAGATGACGCAGTTTTCACGCCAAGAAATGAGAACACGGCGATCCGAGCGTCTGGTTGAATGGCAGGGATTGCGGAACGAAGGTAAAAACGGGGNGGAGGTACGCGATCGATAATACTTTCGGTTGATACTCGCGCGACTTATTTTCCCGAACTTTTAATGCCGATCTTTAGTTCCCGACCGATAGAAAAATCTTTTTGGGATAAATCGTGGAAGGAAAAAGTTACACGTGACTTAACCGTGCAAAGAAAGAACGAAGTTAGTTCCCGCGAACTTTTCTACGTGACGCGCATGATATATGTGCACATGTTTCATTTTGTCAATACGATTTCTTACTTTCTTAATTCTTCCACTCTCTTGTAGTTCTGGCCCGGTTCAAAATCAAAGTTCATCGAACGTAACGTTCATACATCAAAGGATATTGCGTAAACGATCAGGGTTGATAGTGGAAGAGACACGCTAGTCCTATTAGGGGAATTCGTCAGACTGATAAAAATCTGGCCGGGTTATCCGGATCGAATCCGAGTGATAGATGACTTTAATCTGCAGAAAAGGTCCGATTTTGTCCGTCCGCGTTACAATCACCCGCAAAAGTTTCCAGAAGGCGAAACACTAATCAGAGTGAAAAAGTTTTTTGAAGAACGTAACGTCTACAATTTTAGGATCCTGTTTTAAAATAATGACTGACAGACCACCCTGGAAATCCATTAGTCAACCTCTCGAGAACTCTCAAAACTTCCTTTCGAATTATCCACATGTCTATTATCAAAATATGTTCGCCTCGCAATTATCGAATTAACAGCGACATTCTAAATGAAATTTATGTATCCGAAAGCTATAAAAAAATATATAAAATTCTAGTGACGAAAAAAATATTCTCCGTGGCAAAGGAAAAAGAAGATAAAAAGGAGTCACATACAAAACCAGGTCGTCATCTTTCCCGACAGCCGGAAGTGGAACTATTTCCTCCTTCTGGCTCGGTGAAACCAAAACAGCGAGAGCTTTTAGAGCACGCTGGGTGCCAGCTCTCAAAGATGACGCAGTTTTCACGCCAAGAAATGAGAACACGGCGATCCGAGCGTCTGGTTGAATGGCAGGGATTGCGGAACGAAGGTAAAAACGGGGAATGTGCGGACAAAAACGAAGGGTTAGCCCGAATGAAGAGAAAGTGGAAACGAGAGAGCGAGAGAGAGGGAGAAACGGAAGGGTGGTTGGAACAAATGCGAGTCTCCACCTCCATTTACGTCCAAACTACGAGTGTCAGGGTTGGGTAGCACGGACAGGAGATAGAAGAGATTCGTGGAAATGCCGTGGAATTGGATAAGCCGGCAGGGTTTGTTTTGCCAGGGGTTCACAACGAGGGTGATAGCCCGATCGTGCGCTAACATCGCGTGGCCTGGGCTCACTAGGGCTGGCCATCGCGTGTCTCATATAACTTTCTTCTCCTCACCTTCGAAAAACTCTGATCCGACTCTGACGTAGATACCGTTAACGATAGACAATTCATTCTGTGAATGAAGTAGAAATTGTCCAAAAATTAGGACTATGTTGCGTGATCGAAGACATGAAAATTGGAAAATAGAGACCGCGATCTTCCTACTTTTATCAATGGTAAAAAGACGACGTCCAACGAACGAATTTGACATTTATCATGCCACGTATGTAATTCGCGTGAAAAGTAAAGGGAAGAGGACGCAATGTCCGCTAACTAGCTGGCTTCAAGATTTAGTTGCGCGCAGGAAGGCTCATCAAACGCGATCCAGGAGGAACGGGGCTGAATCCTATGAAATACGTGGAAAACGAAGCAAGAGGCGGGGTGAGATCGAGGGTGGAAGAGCAAGGTGAAGTTAGGGAGGAAGTAGCGGGAGGCACTAGGTACTGTTTGTTGAATCCTCGAGATCAATACAAGCCAGTCTATCTCTTTCTGCCTCGTAATTCTGTGGGCCTAAATGTGCGCGGGCATTCGGCGTACGTGTGTGTGTACGTGTAGGAAACTAGTTACACGTGTGGCTGGACTGAAAGTGCACACAAATGAGCGCATACTGGAACGCAAGCACACGTTTTCATGCGACTGCAGCGAAATGTGACGCGCGAAGGCGAGAAGTCGACGGAGAGCGAGTGGAACGCGCCGCATTTCTGCTCGCACAGGATTTAGCCACGCGTGTCAATATTTTAAAAGCACCCTACATACAGAAATCTAAAAGACGAGTAACCTGAATTCGGTCACGATTCGGTCACGATTCGGCCACGATCGGAAATACTTTGCCCCAATTTTGTAAAAACACATCTTCTCGTGCTTCGATCGATATGTATAATTACACTCTGAATGTGGAAGAATTTGTTTTCTGAGAAAAGCGGAATTAAAGAAAAGTTTAAAGAAAATAAAGAAATGAGATATTCTCGATAAGTTCGTTTTCACCGGAAGCCGTTTAGATTTCTTTAAAAATTCGCCTGAACCTCGCTTGAAGGACTGCGAACATTCAAAAGGGAGTTGAATACGGTCCTATCGACGTTCTTCAGTGAATAACTCTCCCTTTTCGAGAAACTAGGCTGACGCATCTTTCTTTCTTGCTCTATCGCTATTTACGCCGATAAGGATTCCGGCAAGAATTTCAAGAAGTCTTCCCGACGGCCAATCGCGGCGGTTCACTTATCGCTACCGCGAAGGATTGGCTGCGCACTGCGGTACAATACGAAAATAGGTCGGCCAATCCTCGTATTAGCACCCTCTTACGCCTTCGTTTTACCTATCGCCACCTCCGGTCCTTTTATCCTAACTACTAGAATGTTAGAAGAAGTGGAAAGAGAAACGAAAAACAAAAAACAAAAAGGAAAAGACTATCTACTAAACGTCCCGGCCGGCGTAACATTCTACTTACATCCCTATAGAACTTTACAATTATGTACNACAAAAGAAAAGACTATCTACTAAACGTCCCGCCCGGCGTAACATTCTACTTACATCCCTATAGAACTTTACAATTATGTACATCTACTATGATTATTAGTGCGAGGTCACAGTTGTTATTTCCAATTACGATGTCTATTACAGATTGCCAGCATGCACTCTGGTCAACTTTACTTTCTCCGAGCACTTCTTAAACGTCGATCAAAGGGAATGCACACGTCTCGTCAATTCTCCGATCTGTCATAAACATGCATCTCGATCACTGCTTGTCCTCGGACCATCTATCCGGCGTCGAATACTGTTGCGTTTGCTGACCGCCGCCGGAGACCTGCGGTCCCGACGACTGCTGTTGCATCTGCGTCTGCATCTGGTACAACGGGTAACTCTTTCGTTTCCGTATACCGTGCATCGACAGCAGATGTATCTGAAGATACTGTTTCGTTTTGAACTGCTTGCTGCACACGTGACAGGAGACGTACTCGGTCTGAACCGTGTGCACATTCACAATATGCTGCTTCAAGTTCGAATTGTTCGAGTAGATTTTACCGCACTCGGGACACTTCGGTTTTCCCGATTGACTCGCGTTATCCGGTTGCTGGTGAAACCGGCGCTGCTGATGAAACAAAGCCATGCTCTCCTGAATCTTATCCTTGGCGCACGACTGGAGCATCAGATTCAGATCGTTTTTCATGCCGACGGATTGTTGTTGCTGCTGCTGCTGTTGCAACGTCTGCAGATTGTTCTGCAGCTTCTGATGCATGATTGTCAGCTGTTCAGTGTTTAGGCTGTTCAGGGAGTTGAGGGCATTTAAGGCTGCGTGTTGCTGCGACGCTTGGCTGGTGGCGTGGAGTTGTTGATGATGATGATGCTGCTGGAGCAACGACGTCAGGTCCTGACCTTTCGAATTGTGAACTCCGCTCTGGTAAGTTCCAGACCCGGTGTGCTCGTTCCGCGTGGAGGACGCGCCAGGCAACCAACCGGAACTTGAGCTTGAACCGTCTCCTCCAGAGGGCTGCCATCGCCCTGGAACCACCAGCCAATGTCAGTCCTCAGCCAATCTCGTACGATCCCTTAAACACTATTCAATTTTTTTCTGTCCTCCCACAGCCCTTCGCTTTCTGTTCTGCTCGTTCTTTCTTAATTCCGTTTTTTCACTGTTTCCCTCCCCTGATTTTGCGTATCTTTTGTTCCCTGAATATTTATGAGTCATCGTTTATACTTTTGTTCGAGATATCGGGAATACGGTTTTATCAGATTTTGTTTTCAATTCCGTTGAACGTGATAACGTGTGTACTACATTCTTCCTCGCTGCCATTTCCGTACCTCCACCCTATTTTTTTTTTCCATAAACAATTTTAACAGTCGATTGAATTCGTACCTCGTCGATCGACCAATTACTTCTCGTTTAGCCTCGACAAGCTTGGATGAATGGTCGTTAAACGAATTTGAAAAGAATCGAGCTTGACATTGCAGAGCAACCCTAACGATTCTGTTTCTAGCGAAAGCAGACCATTTAGCGAACGAACATTGATATCGATTTGCGGCAAACGAATTCGAAGAGCCGTCGGAGACGCAGCTCCATGACACGTTGTCGCTCGTCATGTTTTCACTTTCTTTTTTCTTTTTCTTTACTTTCTTTACTTCATCGGAAGGGAGTAAAGTTGGACAAGAGGACGCAGGGTCGTGAGAGGTACGAGAGTTCCATGCATTCAACGCAACAACGAGAGACCAGAGTCTTGAGGGAATTGACGAGAGGATACTATAGTTTGGGCCATGAAACCGTAATAAACTGTAAAATCGGATTATTAATTTTGACCACTTACCGTAATTCGGATCCTGATTCGCCGCGTGGATCCCGGATGGTCCTGGTATAAGTCCTGCAATTATCAATTATCATGATTACACGATTGTTCCACACTTGTGTTAAGTCCGAACACAGTCTATTAATACATAATATTCCTTTATAATAATTGTATAATAATTGTAATGAAAAAGTAATGCGGTTATTTCTTTCCAAAATCCAAATATATGCAAAATTTGTTTCTAATAATAATAACAATTTTTAAGTGAAATTAGCTTAGGTCGTTTCTCAAATCGAAGATATTGCGCTCATTCATTTGCCATCGGAAGCGTAAGACGTAATAAAATAATAAATAAATAATAAATGGTAAATAATAAACATAAATCTCGAAATAAAATATAAAGTACCTGGGATTCCAAGGAGTGTCGTTGGAAACGAGTTACGATGATGATCGAGATTATCATTCAGGATGTCGTTCGGCTCAGTCTTCACGGAATTTAGAATACTGTCGTTGTTCGACATCTCTTCCTCGTTGTCCGACATGGAGTTTGAATCCTCACCAGTCGACTGCGCCTGTAATCAATAATCAATTCCCTTTTTTTCACTCAACGCTCATAAACTCTCCGTAACGGTATCGATCGAAAAAAAGTCAATTTTTACCTGTATATTGTTTGCAGGTGTCGTATGTATCGTGGGACCCCCTTCCAAAGCCTGTCCCAGAAGCGACTCCTGCAGATCCGACTTTTGCTCTATGTGGTTAACCAGTGGTGGACTGTAACTCCTAGGTCGCTTCTCTGCTGGCGGACTCAAACCACTTTCATTTAAATCACCCCTGCCATTGTCTTGCCACGAGTTACGAGGTGTCGTCTGACAAACATAAATCAAACCCAATATTTCATTAAAAAAAATAGTTATGAAGGTTGATATTTGAATGAAGAGAATTAATATAATTACCGGTGCGCTACCGTTGTTGCCACCGGACGATGCGGGGGGAGGGATTTTCGCGGTGGCTGCACCGCTGTTTACGTCAGCTAACCCTCGAACCTGAAGCATTTGTGCAGTCTTCAGAAACGCGGTTAACTGGTCCTGGCCCACGTGAACCTCGCCGTGGTACATAAAGCGCAACAACGACTCCATATCCGTCGAAGCAACATCCCTCAGGATCACTATCGGATGTGGGCATGGGTTGGCCTGCAACGAACGAAGAAAAGACCAAAGGAAAAATAACATTAGGCAGGCCGAATTCGAGTAACGAAAATTAAATTCTAAATTGCGCTATGCAGAGCGCGCGTTGATTATGATCGATGCCGGCCGGCCGGACGAATCTCGTTCATGTAAATCAGTTAATCCTATTTATCAGTCCGTTCGGTCCGGCCAGATCTGGTCAATTGATTTACAACGACGATTTACAACCACGACACATATAACGAGTTACGTTTAATCCGTGTCGTCGGTATCTTTCGCGCAGCTTTCAACTCCGCGGACTATAAGCTCTAGTCTTCTCATTCGCCCCAACGTTTTCTTTCAACGCTCTGATCCACAAATTGACCACAACCGTATGAACGCGGCCTTGTAATAGGGATGATTGTGGACGATGGAAATTTATATGGACGCAGCCGTACATATAGCAAGCACTTACACGTTAGAGGCGTTCTCGCCGATCTATGCATGTCCCGGCGATATACGGTGTTGGCTGCCATTAACGGCATCGGTATTAATTATAATTAATGATTACTATCTCCGTACCAACACCGACACCGTTTATTTCCGAGCAGCGCAGCGCTGCGTATCTACGCATGTAGAAGTCGGCTGCGCGTAAGAATGTTAGAGAAATGGGCGTTGAAATGCCTATTCTTGCACGGTCGTTCGATTCGATTACATGCCATTTCGAATTGGCGGGAGTAGCGCTAAAAGCGTGTGGCGGAAATATTTGTTATTGTCAGTTCACCGGCACAGGCTTACCGGAGCGGTGATAATCATTCCCGGTTTTGTAATATCGACCGGTTGAAACCCGAAGCCATAGATTGGTTCGAATTTTCTTTTTCGTCTTGCTCTTAAATCGTCTGGACGTCGCGTGACAGCAATAACCGGATTGCTATCCGATCCGTTCCGAAAATTTTGTATTCGCATTGGAGTATTCTTAGATCGTTCGTATTTTAAGAAACTGGAGTAATTTTCATATATTACAGAGCGCGACATCAGAATAACGGAAGTAGGCGCTCGAGATAAAAAATATCAAGGACGATACGGTAATCCAGTAAAAACAATGATGCGTTGTAAATCGTTCAATTTACGACCAGAATACTAGCGTGATTCAAAAACACCCGAACACGGAGGAGGATGAATCACGATGAAGCTTTCGTAAACACTAGAGCTTATGTGCCAATAACCATTTCCCGTTTAGCGAATAAAAGGACTGTATTTTAGATACAACTCGGCACATATACTCATAATAAACAATTTTGAAGAGGACAAAGTTTCACAGAGATCTTATCAAATAAAGCTATGTAAAGTTTCTCATAAATAATGCTTATTCAAATTGTTTTGAGAGTGCTGATTCATGTTTTATTTTTAATTTCAATACATAGAGATAAGTTAATAGCCATATTATAATAACCATTCAGCAAACACATTTGCCGATAGAGTAACGAATTCAACGAGTACTGCCATTGATTAAATTTCAATTATTAATTGCAATTATACGTTAGGTAAGTTCAAAAAGTTGATTATCAACATTTTTAATTCCACGTAAATGTTATCGTTATCAGTTTATTAATTCATCAGCGTAGTATCAGAAATACTAATTATTGGACTGGGTAATAAAAATGCTAGTCACAAAAATACACAAAATATTAAAAAATAACAGCAAACTGGTAGATTCTATTTTTCAATACGATTTTGTCTGTCTATGATCAATCATTTCGGTAGCATAAGTTATTGCTAAACTAAAGCGTTAGAAACAGTGAAGGGCGTAGATTCCATAGACGAAGGGATCGTGAATCTGAGGTTCCCCAGTATAATTGAAATAATCGTCGCAGAAAGTGTCTGTGATTCGTGGTGCAGTTTCCGTGGTGCGCGGGTGGAGATCACAAAGAACGCGAACCGACCGTCTACACGAGCGGGGGGGTAACGAAAAAGGCAGGAAGAGAAAGGGAACACCGAGAACTCCGCCATGGACTCCTTTATCGCATTAACCAATTTAATTAACAACTTTGAGACGGACTCCCTCTCCCCGCTAATTAGACCTAACGCGATTAAAACGGGTCAATAATTAATTGTATGGACGCTCGTGCGTTGTAGACGAGCACGAGACACTGACGAACAAGTAATTGTTCTGTTTTCGATGTAAACCGCAATTTTGAAGATGTAGTTTGTAATTCGAGCTTGTAACGTTCTTATCGTGAATAAACAATGATTTCTTGTAGATAGACATGAATCTTAACGGGAACCATAGTGTCGAAATTAAATCGAACGTAAGTAGACACGCCGATGCCGGACACGTAATAATACCCGAGCGACGTGCCGGTTCGCGAGCGGGGAATTATATTTCGCGCACGCATTCCGTCAACAACCACGGAAAAAGTACGTTTCCAGCGCGTCGCGACGACGCTTGCGACGCATGATTAAAGGCGAGTTTACCAGCCAGTAATGCAACGCCGTTTACTGTCTGTTTTATTTCCGCGTATGCCTCGCTCCTCGACTCGCGCTTAAACGGCTCGGCGCGCGCGGCGGTCGCGATTAAAAATTAAAAAGACTTCCATTTTCATCGTCGGGCTCTTCTTGCCCACGATTGAAACGAGGCAAACGGGCGAAGTTTGAACGAAACTACCGAAAGTTTGAATTGAAATTGCGCAGAGTTATCGGCAATTTTCTAAAAGCGGATCGGGACCCGGTAGCCGGGTTGTATCCCCGGGTCCCGTTATTCCCGCCGAATATTAATATCCTTGCAAATAAAAGAGAGGAGAGTTTCAAGTTAAAGTTCAACGCGCATCGGAAAAAGAAACCGCGTGTAATTAACGACGTATTCAATCCATTAAAGACGATGCCCGCGTTGAAAACGGTGAAACTTCAATATGAAATTCGAGATAACCGAACAATTAATTATTACGCTATCTCGCTACCATTTTATTCTCATTAAAAACGCATCAGCTTGCTCTCGGAAGCCCCCGGTTATCGGTAACCGCGATCTAAAAACGAAGAACCAAGTAATTGCTTATATTATGCCATACACGCATTCCGCAGCTAGCGCGGTTTTATTTCCCTCCCCGGTTCACCTTCATTGTGTCCCATAACGTTCTCCTTTATCTCCATTAATCAATTATCGAGCGTGGCCCGATCGCGAGCCACGCCGCGCGCCGCGCCGAGGAAAAACGACCGCCTTAATCGATCTTCCCTGCTCTTGCATTACTTACGGGTTTTTAGAAAGCGGACGCTCTGGATTCCAGCGTGATCTCGCTACTCGCGCGCAGATGGCTAGAAAATTATAGCGAGATCGGGCTCGCGGTCCTGCCGCCGCTGATATACATACATTATATGTATATAGTACTACGCGCGGAGAGATACGGTTTAAGCGCGAACTATTCGAAGAAAATTTCTAGTCCCGCCGTGTTGCGCCGTAAGCGTGACTACAAAAGCGTCGTAATAAAGCAGGCAAGAGGTTTCCCACGTTTCGCGGTATCTCGCATCGCGCTGTTTAGACCGCGAATCCGTAGAAAACGTCGGCTGATGAGAATTAACGCGAAAAAATGAGAGGAATTATTACCGAGGGGGGATCGTGTATCATTAAACTTCGTGCCGTCGTGCGACTCCGTTTCGCGATTAACTATGTCTGATCTTCTAAATTTATGTTCTCCCTGCTACCGTTTCATTGGCCAACAGTCAATGCGGATTTCGTGCCTCGAAACACTTCCAATAAAAAATCCTAATCACAAACTCTTGGGTCGCTTTAATACGTTCTGTGCTCCAATTTTACTATGTTTTTCCACTAATCTACCGTACGATGAGTGTCCACATTATGCGAACCTTTTTATAGTGTCAATAAAAAGTGTAACAGAATAATCGATACACCATAAGAATCGGTAAGTTCAAAACGATTGAACGGATGTTTAAGGTTCGGTGGAAATAGCATCAAAGATCACTGTTTAAATGAAGAGGGAAAGGAACGTCGGGGTGTTTATGTCGATGAGCGTTTGAAAAAAGTTCGCCTAATCGCGCGTCGCAGCTGTACCGTGATCGCATGTACGCGAAGCACCCCAACTAAAGCGTAAGTAGAAAAGTAGATACGATTGCATGGTTTCTGATCCGATTATGCAGTGAACGCGCGGCCGTCATGGCTTCGCGAAACATATCTGCCCCGTCGTTAGTCTATCGGCCACACGCTCATTGCCGTGCACGGACGGGCGCACATACACGGCGAACGGTCCACACGTATACACGACCATCCGTTATCTGCTTATCTAGATAGTTGATGTTTCACTGACGCATGTTTTAAGCTTTCCTCGCATTAACCAGTCAAATCTCTAGCCAACTGCGAAGGGTGCTGAAGTATCGATCAAACTTTACACAGTTACTCGCTCCGTTTCCTCTTTTTTTCGCCGCCGCCGCTAATTTTACCTTGTACTTCCTCTGGTACGAACCAGAGAAATCCAGAACGTACGACGTGCTAAATCTAGGTCCTCAGACATGCATAATAAATGACAGAACTTCTATAATTCACGGAGCTGCCAATGTTACACATTAGTCAACTTTTAAGTAAACTGTCTCTCTGACGACAGGAGATTTGATGGTTATATATTGAAATATTGAAATGTAGAGTGAAACCTCGGATTATGAAATCTCGAGGAGCAGAAACGTGTGTAGTTCATTGGTGACAATGGCTGGAACGATAAATAGTATACTACACGCGACGGTTCTCCTTGAACGTAGCTTTCCAGAGTCAGGCTGTGTGCAGGAATGCGCGCACGTACAACTACGCACTTCCGTTGATAAAAATACACGCCGGGTATAATGTGTCTCTCGGTACACGCGCGACCGTCGTCATTTCGCTTGGCTTGTACTTGTTCCCGCGGACGCCGGAAACAGAGCAAACAGAGAGACCGAGAGAAAAATGAAGAAGAACGGAGGTAACATGTTCAGCAAACAGAGCAGCCTGAGCGAGAAGGAAAAAGAGAGAAAGAGAGAGAGAGGAAAAAACGGAGGAAATAAAGAGACGAACGTCTGTGGAGGACTAAGGAATGAACACGTTATACGCACACGCAGCACAATAATATGCCGGCGATAATTTGCTGGCCGCATGTGCGCGACTGGCTGTGCCCCGGCGCGACATTAAGCGTAATGCGAGTGCACCGTGTGCATAGACGCCGCATTAACGAAAAACGAGAATACCGAAGGTTTATTAGAGACGTAGCACGTTTACGCGGCGAGCAACCGTTGACCACGATGGAAATTAAATACGCGCGCGTAAGAAGAGTTGGGATGCACAGGGAAACGTTGCGTCCGCGTCGTCTCTGTCTCCGTCGGGCTTTCGGTTTTCTCTCGTCTACGTGCATTCAGCGTACCCGCAAATTGACACGAGCACCGCGGTATATATATTTAGATGTGCCGACCGGTCGGTGGGAGGCAAGATATTTTAAAATATGAAGACACGCGGAGCAAGATGCAATCCGCGCTAAGCCACCGGGCTGGAAATAAAATTCGAGTATCGGCACCAGCATCTGGATCGATTATACCCGAGACCATCGGCGACCGGAGGTTTTAAACGTGCCAGGGAACAGTTAATGGCGGAAAGTATCAGAAAATACATATTTCGAATTCCCGAGCCTTTGACGTTCCCATAACAGCGTCTGTAATTCATGGTTACCTACGAGAGGAATGCTCTATACTGTTATTTCAGCTATCAGTCTGGCCGATCTTCGCGCATTTTAAATTCACGCCGCCTATTCACGTTTCGGATCGAGAGGACGCTTTCGATTCGAGCAGGCCGGATAAATTACCCGCAGCTATACACACACGCGGGCTCGCTGTAATAGCGCGCGTAGGAGCCGCGGCGAAGGGTACGCGCGCTAGGTACCATACCTAGACGAATGCGCGTTTAATACGGGCGCCGGGTGTTCACCTACGGCACCGGCGACGCGACGCGCACGCACACTCGCGCGCGCCCGCTTCTCTCCTCTCTCGTTTCTCCGGCCGGCGTCAGATGGAAATTGCCGATCCGATATGCAAATAGCCACGGTGACCACTAATGCGTGGTTAACGGTAACGTTATTAACGGATCGTTACACGATGTCCGGCCGACGTAGGTGTACGCGAGCGTAATTATTCGTGCACGCTTCTATTTCACGCTCGCGGCGCGGGCGTTCGGTCCCGACGCGAACTCTGTCTCCCCCCCGCGCGTCCGCGTTCCATGACGGAAATTGAGATTTATTGAGGAAAAAATCGTACTTAACAGGTAGTCGCGCGTTACGGGAGAAAGAAAATCTGTTACCCTGTGTGATACCTGGACATACGGTTAAGCGACTCTGTACATACTACGGGGGATTTTGATTTATTCGCGTGGCGATTACGAATGAAGTGTACGAATGGTTTAATCTATCGCCGCTAAATTTAACGTGCACGGTCTCGATAAGATTTCCTGATAAGATGTACTGACCAGGTGTTCCTCGAACTGCGGGGTGATGCAATGACGGAGTAACTACATATTATGAATAATCGGGCTGGAACGAAAATCGAACGCGACCGATTCGATGATTAATTTACCGCGGACGAATGAGAATTTAACTTGTCGCGGACATACCGTGGACGCGGATACTGCGTGAAAGTGACTCAGATGAAATTCTTAAAATAAAAAGCTGTGCGTAGCGCTAATGGATCAGCGAAATCGTGTTACCGGCATTTTTTAAGTAACCGCTTGGAGGGGGAAGATAAAAATTAGGATGGACGTGAGAGTGCGTTGCCACAAAGGTGATTCACCTCAGTATTTCCAGCGAGCAATACTAATATAATACGAAGTGAGTGAGACATCAGAAAAAGACCGAGAGATGAACGTACGGACGTTGAAAAGGTTTCTCTCAAAACGAGGCGCAGCTATAGCGCAGCTCGAATCGGCCAAACAAAAGAATATTAATGTATTGTCGCGGACCGATGGAGAAAAAATATACGAAAAAGTCGGTGTGACGGTTGCCGGTATGTCACGGGACGGAAAAAACTATGTTTTGTTTAACCAGTGACTCAGTGGCGAAAGAGGAGTGAGAACAAAGAGGCCCTTGTCGCGCTCGCAGATAGTAATTATGCGGAGGACATGCATTTCGCGAAACATGAAAACAACTGCCTGGTGCAATTAATCAGGACCGCCTTATCAGCGACGGTGAACGAACAAATTGCGTATAACAAAGGGCCGCCGAAATCTAGTTAGTCAACCAAAGGAGCCTCGATTTATCGCGACGTTAACGCAAGCGGAGAAGTGACACCGACACCACGTCCTTTTATGACACGCGGTCCAAAAACTAAATCGAAAAAGAAAAAAGTAATCCCGAGTCTCTCTTATATACGCGCCTCTCCTCCGGCTTTCTCCGGATTTCGTGCGAGCCGAGTGTCGCCGCTCGAATTCTTGAATTACACGCTAACATATATAGCAACATCTTCTGGCGAGCACATTTATAAAGTAACACGCCGCGTGCTTCTGGTGAGCACTCGAAGAAGCAATAGGGTTGGAGTGCTCCGTCTTCTTTTCGATCCCCTGTGTGACTCACTTTATTCTTTTCTCTCTTTCCGCCTCCGCCCGGCCGCCCCGCGGGGCCCCCCGTCCCGCTCCGGCTAACACTTCGGGAAGGAGACACGCACGCACGCACGAGGAGGAGGCACACACAGAATTTATTACGGTGCGGTGGCCGGTCTTATTTTAAGACTAGCGATCAGCAACACGCGTATTCCGTGTGTGCGCGCACACGCGCGACGAAATCACACACTCATATGTATAAGCGTACGTGTGTATGCTTTTCTGTTCGTTTTGTATCAGTACGGAGTACTTACAGGGACGAGTCAATGGATATTATAGTCGACAGATGTACTACGGCTGTCTAAATTCAACGCCACGGTTCGAGACCGAAAACTTTTCTACGCCTCACTTTGAAACGCTCGGAGTCGACGCGGCGCTTTAGCCTAATTACGAGAATCGTTCGAATTTCATTTAACGAACTGACGAAATTCGACTTTGGCCAATGTCGCGAGAAAATAAATTTTATTGAACACGTGCGATGAATGTTGTCAAAAGGAGGTTCATTTTGCGTAAAGTATTGTTTTGATATAATACCTATAGTTTAGATACGTAATGTGATTTGCCGGAAGTCTGTAGTGGAAAAATTCATTATTTCTTTTATAAGGTCAATTGAACGTGCTTCACGTTTTACGTATGAACCGAAAAAGATTACTCATTCTATTAGTAATGGTGATTTTATAGCAATAAACGTTAACAATGTTTTATTGCTGCGACAATGTTACAAATCATCTTCCGATGTACAATTGCGAGTGTTGCGACAATACTACGGTGCAGAATATTTTACTATTTTATAAAGTACATAATCATTCACGGTCGCACGTAGATAAAATAAATTATTCAGACGAGCGCGCGCGTCTCACGGATACAAAGTAGAAAGGCTCGGTATCCAATACGATATTCGGCATCTTCCATCTTAATTTATTTTTAATGCGAAATCGCGGTAACCGAGTAAAGGTCGCGCATAAAATTTACAATCGTTAAATGCCATCGATTACCGCCGACGGGGACACACAGAGAAATCCTAGTTATTCGTCATTGCGATGCAGTCGCAAAATATTTTAACGAACCCGCGGCGATTCCAGTTATTCGTACGCGCGTTTAGATCGACGGGAAAAAAAAACGAAGATGAAAAAGGAAACCGTAGTAGAGAGGCAGCTTTACTTGTATCCATGTTTAATTAATTCCGGCAACGGTATAGCTTCCCGTCAGACCATACGTCAGGCATCGCGACAGATCGTTGGAGCTAACGCCTCGTTCCGAGCGAAGTAAGAAAAAATGAACGAGAGAGAATGAGCGAATGAAAAAAGGAGGAGGAAAGGAAGACGAAAGAAATTAGGGCGTGAGCAGATCCATCGTATTTCTAATCCGAGAGCTTCGTTTCGAGCCATAGGTGCGGCCCATTAATGGAGCCTCGAGAGAGAAGTACGCGGGCTAGAGGGGTTAAACGACTCTGTATATCCAAGACAACGTCATGAAATCGTGGCATGTTTTCCTTTAAGGCAGCTCCTACGGAACCACTTACGCGGCACGTACGCGTACATTAAAGCACGCGCTACCAGGCCGCTTAATGCGTGCCGCATTTGCGTTTCTTACGCCTAACGTCGACGTAAGTAGTACAGACATTCTGCCGCTCAATCGATTCGAACATTAAACCAGGGAACAACTCTAAGGAGGCTATAGATTAAAAGAAGCTTTGGAAATATTATCGATTTTAATCAAAAATAGCACGACGCTTTGTATAGTGTCTGGTTTAAGTATATTATCAATACAAACGTTAATAATTTAAATGTCACATTTAATGATGCGATATGGAATTATCTTTGTCGGAGTTAGACAATACACAGCTGGTATTCTGGCGAATTATAATTTAAATCGGGGCCGGAGCGTTCGCCGAAAGTTCGATTACTGAGCAACGATTGATCGAACATTGGATTAGCGGGCCGGTATTATCTAGTACTGGAAAACAAACATCCTGTGTAGACGTTAATTTACGTTCCTATATCGTCGGATAATTAGTCCATATTTGCCAAGCTAACGCACACCAGCGTAAATACCAGAAGCATACTACTAATTATGAGGCAATAAATTGATTGGAAAACGGCTAAGTCATTATCAAAGTTCAAATTATACGCGCAAAAAGAAGAAGGCGTGCGCTGCAATAAACTTTCGCCGATAATTAATAACTTAGCAAAATAATAACTTCTTGCCGATCCTCGTCACAGAATATTCTAAGGCGTACACAGCCGTACTTAATTCCGTTTCCAAAGAAAAGAAAACCTTGTGAAACTGTACGACCGTGATAGCCCGAAGAAACTGATCGCAATAAGTAATAACGCGTTTTCCTTAGCTATTCCTGGCGTCCGAGACACGTTGAACCGTACAATTATAATCCGAGCGTGTACAGTCGGTTACGTTCGCCTCTGGTTAATCGGGGATACCCGCACCGCTCGTAAGTTTCCATCGGATCGTTACTCGCCGGCTGGCTGGTGAGAATCATTACCCGCCTGCCATTATGCGACTCACTTTTTGCCCGGCGCGAGTACGTACGTGGGTGTTGCTAGACGTGACGCACGTAATCGTAAACAGCCGTGACGCTGCGAGCCGGAAGAGGCAAGGAGCTTTGATTGGACACCGGTTCCACTTGCTTATCTAGCGTGATTCCAAGAATAATATAAAACACGATCGTTTCGACTTCGTATCGTGGCTGATACCAATATTCCGCGCTCGATTAGCCTATCTCGAAATCGGCATCGATAAGTTATACGTGATGCTCGACGATCCTTATCAAGTAATCCCGAGATATTCAAAGAAAATGCTTACACGATTACGCTGACACGTAATTCATTCTAGAATAATTTTTCATTTCCTGCGCCGTAATGTTTAGCAACGCTCAGGAGACTTGTATAACTGTTCAACGACGTTCAACCGGATATTTATGAATTTCGATTCGTGCGTAGATTGGAAACGTTTTCCAGAATCATTGCTATCAACCGCGTAAATAACCCGTTGCAATATGTTGCACGTAGAGCGGCGAGATTTCCTCACGGTATCTTCGCGCGGTGTCTCTTTTACACGCTCGTAAATTACACGCTGGATCTCAAAGTGATTCCCTTTCTTACATCCAGCCGGGTCGTATCATTTCGTCGTCGATCCGTACGATCTTGCGGCGCTCCGGGTAGAAAATAGAAACAACGATCCACTCCGAGCAACAGCCCTTGGCCCCACCCCCTTCACCGCCGAGACGTTAAGGTTCTCGTTACAGCCGCGTTTCGAATCACCACCCGTTAGCCGGAAACAAACGAGACCGTCCCGTATATTTCCAGCATATGTTCCTATCCTCTTCCCTTTCCCGTCTATACAGCTTTTATTTCTTCAGTTCTTTCTCTTTTTCTCTTCCGACCACCGTTCGTCCGTCTCCGTCGTATCAGGAGCGCCTCGGCGGCGCGCATCGTTGGTAAATTTAAATGTGACCGGTCACGGGATGAGAACCGCAAGTGTCGCGCTTCGGGTAAGTACGTGAGGGTGAGAGTGCAATGAGAGCGAGCGCGCGTACTCACGCACACGCGTGCGCTCGCCGCGTCCTGTGTGTACGCCTTTAAATATAGAATATGGAGCACCTTGCCCGCCACCGCGACGACGCGATGGGATTGTGCAAGCGTAATTTTCTGTTCCCTGCACTCACCACCACGACTCTCCGCGAGCTTTACGACGCGTTTTCGTCTTCCATTGGAGTTCCTCTGTGTTTTCTCTCGAAGCAGACTCTCCCCGTCCAGGGAGCGAAGCCGAGAATTAAATTTTAGGCTAAACAAAGCTATGCAGTAACTACCTCGAATCAGTTTTTAATTAAAGAACATGAAACGCTTGAGTGAACTGAAGATTCAATTACACAGTGTTCAATACACGTTTTGTACGAATTTCAAAATAAATCCTGCGCTTGTACTTTTGACAATTATTGTACGTAGTAAGAAGTCAATTTTAATTATAACACTAAAACACATAAAAATAATAAGCTGTATTTTTGTCTTACTTTGTACTGTACAGAGACCTGCTTATTATTTTCACGCAGCGCGCGTGGGCCGTTCTCGCGATGCGCATACGCGACCGATTTCTCGCGATTAATATAGCAGTGGCACCGGTTAAGTCCACGATTCCGTGAACACGATAACGAGTCGCACAAAACAGACTGCTTCCACTAATTCTCTGGCCAACGCGACGTGGCGTCACGCGATTCTTCACGAGACGTTTTAAATATTCATTGTGTCTCGTAAAGTCACTGTACGGCGTCAACACACCGTAAACCATGATTTTATACGAGCCATTATTATCCGCCACGGAGGATGCAAGTTTTCCTTTATCAATGACCGCGTACCGCTGCAGTTCTTTCAATGAAGCACGCGGATCGAGCGCAACGCGGCGAAACGCGGCTCGGCCTTACATTTCATCCACTGACATTAATAATGTTTGATTGCAAATCGCATAGAGTTCGATTAGATTTATTGTGACACTCGGAGGCCTTTGAAAATGTGACTAATGGACGTCGTTTCGTTTTACAATCGCAGAAAATCGCGACAGATTCGGCATCATATATTCCTTCCAGCTTTGCGGCTCGATTACGCGAGGCTGTCAGACGGAAAGGTACGGTGCAATTTATATCGACGATAGGCTCACCTTAATTACTCGGTTTTCTTGTATCAATGAATGTGACCGCGGATCGGTACGATCACAGCGAAACTGAACGATAAACTACGAGCAAACTAGTCGAGCCTGTTTTCTGTAATACCCCTCCGTCCTTTTCTGGCAGCAGCGTGCAGAGACACGCCTTGCGGAGTCTGTCACGCTTGGAGATAACTGCATTAATGCTTCCAAACAACCATGATGACCGCTTGCGAGGGATTAATCTCCGCGGAACTTCGTATTTGAATTACCGTAGCTTCATTCTCCTGTTATTTCGTACGAACTTGATTGACACACGATTCCA